>JZKD02S2441463.1:5440-27535 GCA_000966675.3 Picea glauca
AAGAGTGTTGTATGTATATGTTTAAGTTGCATGCAGTTTGAAGAGAAAATTTATGTGGCATAGCTCATTTGAATACTGGGTATGCTACCATATGTTCCGTAGTAAAAGAACGAAAGTGTTCCCTAGAGTAGCATGGCTGACCTGTTTAAGTCTGGGGATGTTACCAATTGGTATCAGAGCATGAGATATTTCTCTGGAGTGGCATTCCTTGGCCTGTGGTAGTCGGGGGAATGTTACAAATACAACTCAATGTAACGAGCCCATAGTCGTATGATAACTAACTGGTTGTTAAGATCTAGTTAGGACTTATGATTATTTCTAAAAAAAAACCTTTAATATTAATTCCATACAAATTCATCAGTGCAACAACAAATACTAGTGAAAAATATGATAGCATATCCAAGTCTTCAATCTGTAATTCATGGTCTGAAATCTCATGAGTTTTAATGGAGATTTTCTTGAAAAACCACCAAAAGTGGATGTTGAAAACTAAATCTAGAAAACTCATTGTGCATCAAATGAGTGAGATATCCTCCAAGTGTTCACTGAAGTGAACCGAAACCAATGAGAGGATATCCTAATGAGAAGTGAATTAGTTTCAAGTATAACACATCCCATATCATGAAAAAACCTAGAAATCCAATGTGCCAAGAGAAAAGAGATGAGGAATCATATGTCCTCTAGAAGGTGAAAATACCATCCCTCAGAAGTATAAATACTATGAATCTCTCACATATCAACACATAAAAAAATGTCAAATCCTGCTGACAGAAAAAAGTGTCGAACAACATCCAAAACTTGTATATGAAAATTTGTAGCCAAATAAAAACTCTGAGTAGTAAACTAGGTAAATTGTTGGTACTGATCCAAATAGTGAACCCAAATGTCCATCAAATATGTCAGACAATCCATCAGATTCCAAAAAATGCATCCATCCAATATCCGTCAAAATCCAAAATTCCAAGTAATGAATTGTCTTGGAGAAAAAACCTATGAAGATCAAACTAACCAATTCAAATTCAATTCATCAAATCAAGAAACAAAAATCATGTCTTGAAACAATCCTAGATCATCCATCATCCTGAAATCATAAAATCATTTTCAATCTTGAATCCATAATCAATCATCATAAACTGTAATCCTGAAAGTTAGACTTTGAAACTTCAATTCTGACCTTCAAATCAGAAGACTACATCAAGTGAGCCCCAATCATGCTGTGTATCATCCAATATTGAAAAACATTCATGTCCGTCAACTATGAAAATATCTCCAATCAAGTATGATTGTACCTGTGTATAAACTTGTTAATAAGACCGTTCCAATAACTTGGTTTCCAAACTCCAACGCCAAGTCCCTAACCATTCAAAATTGACCTATTTCCTCTGAACATTTTGTTTCTTCCAACACCTTTTTGAGACATGTTTTTTCTTCCCACAAAAAACACCTGGGTGGAGATCAAAATCATTTATCTCAACATAGCCAACTTGGTGACATTGTCAACACAATACACGTTCTTTGTCCAACTAAGCACTATCAACCAACAAATCCTCAATACTTATATTATCATCAATATCCTGAAGAATAGTATCATCATCAAAATATGTATCAAAATCCTATACATGTTCCTTATCAAGTTCTTTCTTCTTATTAGAATTACCCAAAAAAACACCTCTTACAAATGTAATTAGTTTACAATAATTAGGAATATGAAAAGGGTTATCATGATCCTTTTCATATCCTAAGCCATGTATGTTTCGTTTAAACTCTAATTCTTCCCATGACCTAACAAATTTATCTATATTTTTAATCTGATCCTCATACTAAACCTTCAATTTATCCACTTTGTTTTCAGTTTCATGAGTCAAGGTTGCACTAACTTCATCAAAGGAAAAAGACTACAACTCACAATCAACAAGCACAAGGTTGTTTTATTGTTCCTTATTGTCATCATTAAATGACGTCAACTGACGATTAAAAAAAAATGTTTCTATTTGAAGTAGATGTACCTTTTTGTGAAGTATGTGAAAACAAGTAAGAACATTAGTGAGTGTTCCTTTTTGCATAGAAATTGTAGATTTTGGAGTCTTTCTAATCGATGTGTGAAACATACTAAACATTTTTTCGATTTTTTCCATTTTTAAGTGCTTCAAAAATTCCTAATTCATCCTTAAGACCACAATATAAACCAATCCCCACACAAAATATCCTAAGACCCCCTTATTCAATTTTAGGTGAATCTAGGACATGAGATGCTTAACCCTTATAAATTTTCAAAGAACACCTTTTAACCCCTTAATTCACCTTATAGATCCGATTAAAATTTCACAAGAACCCTTATGACACCTTATAACTCCAAAATACAAAAAACACCTAATATCACCATGTACATGCACCTTATAACACCATAAATATGTAATGACCAAGGAATATTTGCAAGGTTTTCTTTTATTGTGAATGATTGGAATGTACAACTTATATCACCTTAATTGTACCTTATATCACCTCAATGAGTTAATAATTATTTTGTGCCGTGAAGAAAAGTACCAAACAATTTTTACAAAATACACGACACACAAGCAAGGCAAGGAGACCTATTACACCATACACTAACAAGGAGATCTATTGGGGATTGGCTTTGACCCACAAATAATCTCATCAATAAGTGTTTGATTGATATTTGTTGTCCTCTGATCAACACTTTATAATACAATGAAAAATGATTAYCAAACTTTGACAAAGTGATTATACTTTAACTAACCTTACTATGCTTTTACAATTATCACTTTACTTTTAACAAGCTTCACTTTTCTTTAAGARRCCTTACTTTTAGAATTTAATAATCCATTTTCAATTTTACYCGTGTTAAGAGGCCTTACTTTTCTTTAAGAGGCCTTACTTTACTTTAAGAGGCCTTACGAATTAAAACTTTATGTGTTTCTTTATGTGCATTTTCCATAAAATCATTAAAAAAATTAAAAAATTGGTAATGACTTAATTAGAGTTCTCTTGTCTTATATTCACAAGATATTTTCGTCCTTTGTAATATCAAATAGCAGGTTTGTTTCCCGGTCCACGTCGATCAAGAGTATTATAAAACACTAAAAAATAATCACATCATATATCATCCCACACGATTTTTGGTTATTCCACATGTTCAATGCCTCGTTGAACGACTTCTTTACACCAAATTCCAAACAAATTTTCTAGGGATACATTGACAAGTACATAAAGAGCATGGACACCATATTGGTGGTTGTCTCATATCGTTGTCCCAATTCGAACATGTTAGCACATAGAATTGTAGGGGTCAAAATGAGTCACACCTTTAATTTTTACATTTTTTACCTTGAAATGTCACACCTACAAGTTGTACACAAATCTACCTTTGTCATCATCTATTCATTTAAGTTTCAAGTGAAAGTCAGGTGTATGTGCTACCAACTCACTAGGAGAGTTCGTAGTGTACTCTAAGTACCACATGCATTATTTTGTCATCATTGCAATTAAATGATCGTGTCAAAGATGATTTCATTGTTTTCAGAGCCTACATTTAACCACTTCTTCAGGGATTATGTCATCGAATCTTATAATAGTATCATCGAAGTGTGAAATTCATGTTTGAATTAGGCGTTCTGAACTGGTAGACATGCGCTGTGAACTGGTAGACAGGTGTTGCAAACTGGCGTTGTGGACTGGTTGAAGAGGAGAATTGGAGGTTGGATAGTTTACAAACACTTCTTCTCAAATTAAAATATATCTACATCAAGATCAGGTCCATCAGGTACTCCATGAGGGTTATCATGTTTTTTAAAGGTTGAGAGAATCTTCTGGCTGGTTTATCTCTTAGCACTATAAACTATCAAACACTTTGTTGCCAGCTTTCAAAATTCACCTCAATGATATTTTGAACCTTTTTCACTGGACCATGCTACTTTCTGACCTCTCTCACCTTTCCCATTTCTCATAATTTACCTATTCCCATCAATTTTACCTAGCACTACGAACAAGGCACTGCGAACCCTATGTTCCAGCACTGTTGAAACATTTATTTTCTGCATATTTAAAAGGCTCAGTTTTGAGAAAATGGATTTGCATCCCTCTCTTATTTGAAATGTATTGTTGTCCATCTGTTGAAGCAAGATTAAGGTTTCACAAATTATCATGTTGTTAAAATAATATTCATATTGATGAAATGGCCTTGTTTTAGAAGAAAATTTATATTTGTCTCCCTCTTATGATTATTCTTAGTTATTGTTCCTTATTCCTCCTATTGAAAGAGTGTCTTTTATCATACCTCAATATGTATAGAGTAATGTGCATAAAATCTTTGTACAAAGTCATCCTTTTGAAAACATTTTAGTCATTAAAACCCAGATTTTCTATTTTCATGGATTTTACAACATTTTTGGGTGATGGATATGACTTGTAAGCCATGAGTATCAGTTGTGGTGTTTTACTCTAAGTCATATATCAAGATAATGAATCTTTTGTAGCATAGATGGACACCTAATATAATTTTGAGATGATAAAAACCTTGGTAAAGTGAAATAGGATGATACAGGAAAGTTCGCAGCATCGATGTTGCAAACTGGTAATTTATGACAGTTTTTAAGAAATTAGCACACAACAGAGGATTGTTTTGATCATTAATTTTGAATTCCAATTTGGGTTCCTCTAAAATTTGTCGTGGAGGAAAAAAATGAAGTTTTTGAATTTCTGACAAAACATCAGCCTGATCCAATTTTCATTTTTGGAGAAAAGAAAAAATCATCACCTACAGGAAAGTTTTGTTGGAGAAATTTATATTTTTGGTACACTAGTTCAGTGGGAGTTAACCGACTAGTTCTACACTAGTTCAGTGGGAGTTAACTAACTAGTTCTATTTTATACTTTCTAATTTTAGACCATCATTATTATTCATTTATTCCTAATAATAGGATGTCATTACCTATATGAGTGAATATCACTCAGTCATTGATTAGATTATAATATACATTGATTCTCATTTTTCATATTTCAAGAAGAAGAAGAAGAAGGGAAAGTAGTGCACTTACTGCAATAAACCGAATCATGAAGAATCCACATGCATGAAGAAACAAATCGATCTTATGGAACATGCACTTGAATAAAACAACCTTGGAAACTTCATTCCAAAGGGATTCAAAAAAAAAGGAAAAAGATCATGCTCCTAAGAAAGGTAATCATCATGCCCTAGTTGCAATTAATTCCTCATCTGATTCGCGGTTTATAAATACTGGTGCATCCCATCATATGGCAAYGAAAGAGGAAGTTCTYTCTTTTTTGAGTCCATGCTCAAGACCCCCTATTATCATGGGGGATGATACTCCAGTAGCCARAGTAGGATAAGGGATAGTGGAACTCCACAATGGAAGTTTTGAGAATGTTTTRCATGTTCCAAATATTTCTATGAATCTGCTCTCAGTTKATCAGATCACTSAGAAAGGTAAAAAGGTTAATTTACATCTGATTCAATTTCAGTAATTCACATGCATGAKAATTCCATCATTGCAATTGGTGAGGTGGATCACAAGTAAAGGTTGTATAAGTTCACTAATTTTTTTGATGATGGMTCCTCTTTTCTACTTACACATAAGGAGAGTACTTTTCAGGCACCTTGAGTGCAAYATGCATATACTCTTTTTCTTCCATCAGTTTCATAAATCAGAGGTGATTCCATACACTCARATTATGYACATRGAAATAAGAAGGTAGTATATCCATATAAGAAGCTAGCTTTGAAGCTTCAATAGATGCCCAAGAAGGCACAGTTCACASTTCAGGAAAAATGTATCCTTGCAGGGAATCCATTGGATTCGAGGAGGACTTGATCTCAGCATGAGGAACCTTCTCATTTATTTTCAGCTTCAGAACCTATGATGCCCATGMATTGCTATATGGTTTAGTATTCTAATATGTAGTTCTACATTGAGGATATGGGAAATACATTATGGAAAGAAACCATGAAAAAGGAGTATGACTCACTCCTAAAGAATTAGACCTCGCATCTGGTTACACTTCCACTGGAAAATAATATTTTTAGGTGAAGATGAGTCCACAGGATCAAGAGGTACAAGGATAGACAGGTTACCAAAGTACTTCATCAGATCCATAAATATTTCTACATATTCATGAAGACTTTCAGTGAGAAGAAGTTTCAGACTTTGCGGGATCATCTTGCAGCGAAGAACACAGTTTCCTAGCAGCTATTATTTTCTTCTTTTGATACATTGTATTTTGAGGGGGAGTTTTGCTCCCACATGGTTTTCCCTCTTTCCTCACTTGTATTTAGTGTTCATTAGTTGCATTGTACATGAGTACCTAATATGGCCTAGTAGTCGAGACTCATTTTTTACTCCATAGTAATGTTCAGGGGGAGTGTTGGAGAAATTTTGATTTTTGGCACACTAGTTTAGTGGGAGTTAACTTCCGCGTTCTACACTAGTTCAGTGGGAGTTAACTGACTACTTCTATTTTAGACTTTCTACTTTTATACCAACACTATTATGCATGCATTCCTAATTATAGGATGTCATTGCCTATATGAGTGAATATCACTCACTCATTGATTAGTTCATAATATACATTGATTCTCATTCATCATATTGTATCTATCTTCCTTTTCTTGATAAAAAATTTTTGTGTATGCTTTAGCTAGGTCTCATGTGTAGGTTTCCATGAAACACTGACAAGTTCACAATGCATTCTCTCATAGGCGTTGCGAACTCGAATAGTCTGACAAATTTGAGCTATAGGAAGGTTTCCATCTGTCAGGGAAGGTTCGAATGGTCTCCTAGGAGTTAGTTGGACATGAGGAACATGCGTTTCATCTCCATATCAAGTAGAGTGGGCTGTTTCAAAAGGCGTTTATCACAATAGACAAGATCCCAAAAAATATGAATTTGTTAGGTTTTTGTTGGAATCTTTTGTAACAAGACTCCTAAATGGAGGAGGATCCTATGTAGCTCCTTGGTTTCGTCCTCCTTAGGGTATATAGAGATAATTCACTGCATATGAAAGGGATTTCGATAAGGAAATGGTTTAGTCCATGACCCAAGAGAGGTTGGAGAGAGTTGGAGCAATGCAGTTTCCCTGTGTGTGCTCATTTGTGAGCCTGAGGGCATGTTTTGTAAATATTTTTTCCATTGAAGACTCGTGAGATCTGTCATATCATATTTTTGTTTCTTTTTTGTTCATATATATTTTCATCTTGCTTGAATATGATTACTTTTAATGTAGGTTTGATTAGAAGTATTATCTATGAGATTTCTATGGTAAAGGATTTGTTGTAGAAGTTTATTGCATGTTATATTTAAGAATTCACATTCATTTTTGGAAAGGATTTCCAATCAATGAACGTTCAGACCAATGGATGTTATTAGTTGAGCAGGATGTGAGGCTTATTTGTTCACTTATATGTTGACCCTTATTTCTTTATTTCTTTCATTCATCATCATACAAGCTATTTATTCGATAGGAAGCTTGATTGCCTTCAATATACATAATGCTTATGACTCCATTTCTCAATGGTATAGCCTATTGATTTGCATTTTTCTCCCCTCTCCCTTTTTTTCTCAGTCTTGTTGATCCTCCTACTCAAACCAATTTAATCCATTTATATTTTGATGGGTACCGGGCTTGCACTTACAACAGACTAAGTGTGACTTCTAGTTCTAACATTTTTGTCGAGGATGGAAGTGAAGAAATCTTCCCTGGGAGAACGACAACGATCAAATCCGGCTTATGATGGTAGACATGAGCAAGACACAAGATCGACAGTAATATTCTACTTGATGACTCCAACTTCATCATAAATGAATCTATGGGAGACTCCATTGATTTGAAATGGACAAGATTCTTACTCAGAGGTATGAATTTTTTTATTTCTCAAATATATTTGGTTTTCCAATTCCCATGCCTAATAGAAGTGAATGGGAAGACTTCTTTCCTAGGTTTAGAGGGGGAAATTGGGAAATTCTAAATGATTTTTCACTAGATTTTCATGAGTGCATACTTAAGCTGAAAGTTATACATGAAGATGTCCTCATCAAATTGTTTACATGCTCTTTAGATGGAGCAACTCATGATTGATGTAGATCACTCCTAATTGCTTGTATTACTTCAGTAAGACATTTTCATGATGCATTTAATTTGTTTTTCAAAGAGAAATTTGCAGTTGATTTCCTTTATCAAGAATGTTGTTATGAATTCGACTTGTTGAGTCAAGGATCAAATAGTCATAAAGAGTATGCTGCAGTAGAACACACTTTTCATAATGATCAAGAGGATGATGATATTTAAAGTGATATCCAAGATGTATATACTTTTGACATTGTATCAAATGTATCTACTATTTTAAGTTGTCATGAAAATCAAATTGTTTACTTTGAGTATTCAAATGATAATGAGTAGATCGATATATCAACATGTGATAGTTTTGAATCGAATCGAATACAGTGAAGGAGATAAGGAAGGATATTATGAGCATAATTGGTCGAAGAAATTTCTCCAGCAGCTATTACCAGAGATCAACAAGCTTTATTTCATCATTCCTAAACATGGATCTGCAACAAATATTAAAGCCCACAACAACCTTCAACTTTGTAGATAGAGGAGATTGGTAATAATCATAAAACTGGGCATATGAAAAAACAATTCAATTTCCAGTTGGAACGACATCAAGAAGAGGTATTGTTTTATGGATTTCATGACCCTATTGTTGATTATATGGAGTTTTTGAGCAACACAGGTGTCAAATCATTCGTGTCAAGTGAATGTTGATTCTGCTATCTTTTCAAACTGCAGTTATATATGCCATGGGTTCTTTCATTTGTCTGATCCAGATCAAAATTTTCACCAGTTAATCAGTTTTTTATATGGATTAATTGGAAGCATGAATTTACTTGAATAAAGAATAGTTCAAATGGTTAGAGTAGGAGTAGGACGAATAAAGTTTGATTCTTGAGAATTTGGTTTGAAGTGGTTTTTGTTTTCAGTGTGTGGATTTTCTCAGTTTTCAATAACGAGCGGAGGTTCTCTCAGGAATACAGGTTTTGTGGAAAGAGATGGAATGGATAAGGGATTGAACTGAAAGTTCTCGGAAACTCACAACGAGCATGCCATCCCCTGTGGAGCTATATGTTAGCACATAGAATTATAGGGCTCAAAATCAATCACACCTTTGATTTTTACATTTTTTACCTTGAAATCTCACGAGGTCAAGCTTACAATATTTATAGAACAAGATCTCAAGCTTACAAATATCTATAAATATTTTTTCCATTGAAGACTCATGAGATCTTTCATATCACATTTTTATTTCTTTGTTGTTCATATTTCATTTTATCTTATTTGAATATGATTATTGTTAATGTAGGTTTGATTATCACTATTATGTATGAGATTTAAATGGTAAAGGATTCGCTGCAAAATTTTATTACATGTTATATTTAAGCATTCACATTCATTGTTGGAAAGAATTTCCAATAAGTGAACGTTCATACCAGTGGATGTTATCAGTTGAGTAGGGTGTGAGACTGATTTGTTCACTGATATGTTGACCCTTCTTTCTTTATTTCTTTCATTCATCATCATACAAGCTATTTATTTTATAGGGAGCTTGATTCCCTTCAATCTAAAGAATGCTTATGACTTCATTTCCCAATATGACTTCATTTCCCAATGGTGTAGCCTACTGATATGCATTTTGTGCCCCTTTCCCTTTTTTTCTCATTCTTTCTGATCCACCTACTCAATTCAATTTAATCCATTTATATTCTGATGGGTACCGAGATTGCACTTAAAATAGTCTAAGTGTGAATTCTAGTGCATCTCCTTAACTGATTTCAAAACCTGTAGATCTATAAGCCCATTTCTTTTGTTGTAGAAATTTGGTCTGCCAATTCCCATGGCTATTTATATGTAGGCTGGATGAAATTTTTGTTTCCCCGTCCTTCTGTTAATGGGAAGTGCAACAACACCAAGCTTGCATAGTAGGATACTTTTCTTCATAATATGATCCCTTCAAAAATGGCGACCAACGTGGCTTGTATTTTAAGATATTAGGAATCCTCTGGAAGGTGTTCCTTTATATCAATTGGATATGGGCATAAAGAGAAAATATTTTGACAGCCATGGATCCACTCTCCATTTAAAATTCATGTATACACTCTTCAACAAGCTCACCAATACATTAAGGATAACTACTGTGACATTTGTTGGGTAGAGATTGTTGATTGAGCTATTGCAGTCCATGAACATCCTTTCAAAAAAATCACTGCATTTTTATTTGGTAATGTGGGGACAGTACTTTCAAGTAAAGAGATGGAAATTTGTGAGTAATTAAAACAAAACATTCCAGAGCGTGGAGCACATTCTTCTCTTCGTGATTTTGCACGTTCTAGATTGAATATTAGATACATATACCACTATTAGAATGATAAACCAATCGATTCACAGATCAATTCCATCACACAACCAAAAGTCTCCTGGACAACACAAAAAAATACTAAACAAGATTTTCAAACCGAGAGTTAAAAAAAAACCTCTTTTCCGCTAGTCTAATCCTCTCAGATAAAAAAAAATACAGTTCTTAAATACGTACACATATTTAAGAAATCACAACCGTAGTAAAGAATCATGCATTGCTCTTATTGAATTAATTTACTCCACAACTACAAAGCAAGAATAAGAGAGCTAGATCCATATATAATAATATAGCTAAACATAATAGTCTTGTAGTATCCCACATCCATTGTCCTTCTCCTAATTCTCATCCATGCAACAGTAGAAAATAAGATTTAACCGTGTTCAATAATTTTGGATAGAGATTCGATCTTGGTGTACCTACTCTTTCCCATACTTTTTATCATTATGACACTCACATAGGTATCTCGCTCCTCTTTGTGGTCTCCCTCAACTCCTTCAGGTGGAATAGGTCAAATAATATGTACATCAATGATACATTAATAATACAACTCATTGTAACGACCCCACAACCGTATCATAATTAACCAGTTGTTAAGATCTTGTTAAGACTTAAGATTATTTCTAACAATATGAAATGAAGAGTGGAATGAAAAATATAAAAATTAGAATGCTTTTAATATATATGCAGAGTGTAGTCCTATCTATCTACCCTATCTAGGAATGTGTCTTAACTAGTGAATACAATATTCGCAATATATTATTATTATTAGTATTTTTGGAATAGGAAGTTATAAAAAAAATAAGAAACACACATACACACATGAACATAAATGAAAAATAAAAGCATTTGTATTTGTTATTGCATTACTATCCATAACCTTAAATTCACTATCCCGTATCAAACATTTTATACAAAGAAATAGTTGTAAACTTCATGCATTAAATTATATAATAAAAATATATAGTCTTACACCTTAAATTCACTATCCCAAATCAAATATTTTATACAAAGAAATAGTTGTAAACTTTATGCATTAAACTATATAATAGAAATATATAGTCTTATAGTGATCCTAGTAACAAAATAAGCACCAAAATTAGTTCTCAATGCACACATTACCAGACACTAGTGATCCTCCTCAAAATTGGCTACGAAGGATTCTTGTCATTAAATTTTTATGAAAGAGTTTACAAAGTATCAAAAGTTAAAATCCCTTTACATAGATATTCGATTCCCTTTTATAGCGTAGTTCATAATTGTCTTGTGATGTCTTAGCTTTGCTCTTGGTAGTTATGAAATTTTCAAATTTCTAATTTAGTCATTTCTTTTTCTTTAAAAAAAATAATTTACATGACAAATTAATGTTTTGTTGAAGTCATAGTTGACCATGTTCTTTGTTATTCAAGTAAGTTGACCACACCCATGTTGAGAGAAAATCCTTATGATGTACCTAAAAATTAATTGTTCAAAGGTGACTTCATAGGATACTAATTCCTGGGGAACATTGTACACACATCTCTTGAGTGTATTAATGGATGAATTAATCAAATTAATTTATTTTGAAGAGTTTGAAATTCGATTTTTTAGGGCCTCCTTAGAGATCCCAGGGATTATTCTGATTTCAATATATTTTTCTCTAATGATCTCCTCCAATTCATTCAAAACATCCATCATGGGTTGAGACAAGATGATGTCCACATGTGTGTGAAGATTGGGTGAAAACTCTAAAACCACTCATAGATAACCTAGCTAGAGAAAATCACATAAAACTTGCAAGAGAATTGAGAGAGAGAGAGAGAGAGAGAGAGAGAGAGAGAATAATTAGAGAAATAATGAGAAAATCTATTAATCACAACATAACAAATGAGTAATATACAAAAAATATATAATCCAAGAGAAATAATGTGCTAGTATTGTAACATCCCCAACCACCCCAGTGCTGGGTTATGCCACGTGAAACAAAATTTGAAAATGTATACAACATTTAAACATACAAATACTCTACCAGTTCACAGATTTATAAAAAATAATAGTAAAAATACACATGCAAAATATACATGAAAACTCCATAAAAATAGATGCATAAATAATGATGCAACAAGTAATTTTACACACAATTTACACTTATATTTGATAAGAATACCAGCAAATGCATGTATACCTTCCACATTCCTCCCAGCCATAGACCACAATGCTTGTAATCTCAGCAATGGGTCACCCCCCAACTAGGACTAAACTCCACTGGGGTAAATGAATACTAAAATAGTCTAAGGTCTAGTAAACAACATAATTTCTCAGCAAAGGGTGCCCAACTGCTGCAACTAGCCTACAGTCTCTCATTCCCCACATGCTTGTCCCACCCTAGGAAGTGTGCTCCTTCTCTACTCAAGAGTCCTTCGACTTCCTCAGTTCCCTTCTGAGGCTTCAACAATAGGTCGAACATGAAGTCTAAGAGCTCAGTAGCTATTGACCAGTGCAACATGGAACAATTTTGAGTAGTTTCTTTCATAGAGAAAACTAGTTATGGGCCTGACAACCCGCTTCTTCGACCACGGGCCTAACAACCCACCTCGTTAGCCTGCAGTCAAACCATATTTCTCATTGTTCACAATGATAATATTACCAAGTACCAGTCTTGTGTTGGAAATAGTAGATTTTAGATGGTAAGAGGAAATAATGGACAATGCTCCAGCTCTTAAGCTATTTAGGCACAGGTACAGTGATGGAAGCAACAAAGTTCAGGTAAGGTACAATACTAGCTCGAGTAAGGTACATGTATGTTTCCGTGACAAAGAGGTACCGGGTACATCTCAAGGAGTTCATGAAAGAATGGAGGAATACCTACCTTCTTCCCCGGAATGACAAGAAGATCCCTCCATGAATATCGTAGAACGATGGAGTGTAAGAGTCGCCCCCCCCTTTCCAGAATGACGAGATTCCCCCAAAATACACTAAGTTTCCCAATATATCTGCATGTCCCCTCATGGACACTTGTCTTCATGAATCTTCATGGGATCCACTTGTAATTTGTTCCCTTCCCATAGGAACTTAGGATAACATAGGTTATATACATACCTTATTATTTAGGAATAATATTATAATATTCCTTTGGAAATAAGCCCTCTAGCTTAGCCCCCTTTCCCTTACTAGTGGAGTTCATCCCCCCCATACTCATTTGTGGGTCGGTTTGCAGTAGTGATGTACTTTATTAATTATATGAGTGTTTACATTTTACAATAATAGGCTCATTGTCCATTAGCATCTCAACTCTCCAACCTGATAATCACATAAGCCTTCTGGCCTATAATAACCTGGCTCACCATCCTATAAAACGTATTTACATTTACATTCATAATTGGGGTTCAACCTAGGGGTATTTCATTCCCCTCCCCTTTTTTATTCATTGTCCTCAATGCATTATAAGCCATGTACAATTCAAAATTATTCAAAAAGATCCAAGCCTTTTCTATTGGAAGCTTTTTGTCCACCTGGTGCTCTACTTTCAATAACCAATTCATGTATTCATATTGTAGTTGGAAGTCATTTTCTCTATTCCATAGAGCCTCTTCAGGAAATAATTTAACTCACTGTTCCATTTGACATGCCCCCATTATGACAACTACCATGCCATAGGCACTACTGAGTTGCCTCTTCCTTGTTGCAATCACCTTTCTAGGCTCAGGTATCCCTTCACTACTACACAATCCTTCATAAATCCATCTTGCCAAGGCTTTCACACATAAGGAGAGAGCCAAATCATTATTATAACCCCACCAATGTTGTACATTTATAGGGCTCCAATGTCTCCAACAATAGTTGTTCTTCCCAAGCATTCCAACTTTAATCAATATTATCTCATCTGTATCACACACATACAATTATTATGAGAGAACATTATAACAAATCATTTAGAAACTCAAACTTATTTCATAAGAAATTCAAATTTTCCCCAAAATATGAAATTCTATCTCACAATTTTTCATGGTTGTTGCAACAGTAGGTTGCAATCTTCCTTATGGATTTCAGCAAGCACCATACTGAATATCACTTTTTCTGCAATGCTTCCATCTTGCATTCAAACAACATATTATCAGTATTTCCTATACATTATAATTTCATTGCAATATGTGCCAAAATCTTACAAAGTGATCTTAGAATTGTCTACACCTAACAATCCAATCACAACTATCAAACAATTTATTAAATAGAATGAATTATCATTCTATGTATAAGCAATTTCATAGTTAATATCCATAAGTTCATTTCCCTCTTTTCTAAAAAGAAAATTTCTTGTAGTCAATGTTCATGTGACTAATTGGCTTGCAACTTTCATGTTGAAATGTCTAACAAATATTGAAATGTTTACAACTCGATGAGTTTGTAAGATTTCAACTGTTAGTATAATTATTTCCATTCAATACGATATATGCATGCACTCACAAAACACATTCAACAAATAAATTTAAATATAACAATTATGTCATGCATAAGTGCAACTTTACCACTTACTATGCATGAGTGTAACTCTCAATGCATCTTTCTATTGATTTTCATAATGCTTTATATCTAAGTCATGTATGTCACCATTGCTAAATTGGAAATATGGCCAATGCCTTGACACATTCTCCATACACTTCCTATTGTCTTCTCAATTATTTGGATATCTTACTTTTCAACCCAAACACTACACCAAGAATATAATTATGTGGTTTTCATTAGTGTTAGCAAAAAGGTTACAGTCTGAATATTATTTAGAAGTAGGAAGTTCATTGGATAATTGTGTGGTATGTAGCCTTTCCAAAACCAACCATGTCATTGTCTCATATATGACTAGATTTTCTGGCATCCATTCTTATAAGAGTTTCATACCCTTTATTTCTTTGGTTATTACCTCGTAACCAGATTAACATGACATTCTACTATGTCATTATATGCATTCAAAATATAAGAATATTTGATAATTATTACAGGCCTCCATCCTTTACCACACCTAGTGGTATCTTATTCACATCAATACATTCAACTAATACAATAATGTGATTTTATAAAATAAAACTGGATGAGGAAATTCTTACCTAAATTCCCTTCATCAATTATGCAATAAGAGTACATACAACTCATACCTGCATAGCTTCCATTAAATTAATTTAATGCTACCTAGATAACTGATAATAATAGAAGATCCCATGCCTCTTTTATCAATCTTATAATCAACACTTCAAATTTCTATTACTTCCTTCCGTATGCAACAACATCAGTAGAAGCACTTGGAAACATGCAAGAATTCTCTCTTTCCTGGTACAACAACCACCATTAGCAACCTTCATATTAATAAATATTCAAAAATAGACTAATCCTAGTCTTATTATTTTATACATGAATTTAACAAATTGGAATTCATCAATTCATATTTGTATGCACTAATAATTCATCATTAGCATGCTCCTAAATACATTTTCATGTCAATTTCCTATACTATGTATGGCTGTCCAACCAGCCATAACATAATTGTTGCTACAGTAATTGTAGCAACCTCTTTCTCCATGTATCACTTTTCGTTGGTGTTCCCATAAGTCTTCAATTCTTACCGGATCCCTGAATCTTCTTGTGTTCTTACAAAAGAAAACAATGTGCATGATTGTTCTATATCTTGAGTAGTTTTCCATCCCAACTTTTCTTATCTACTTTGCACACTTGTAACCATATGTTATGGTGATATTAATTTTTAGTGTTCCACTATTACTTGGATCCCTCTGATCCAAATCCTACATGACCAAATTACATTTCCATCCATGCTCTCTAATTAACCTTGGATATTTAACGCCAATTTATTTATTGAAACAAAATGATTGAGTCTTTGCTTGAATGAACATATCAACACTTGGATTTGCTTAATGAACCATTACTTTCCCTTGTCCCAACCGATTTACTTAATGAACCATTACTTTCTCCTGTCCCAACCCATCTAATTTTCAACCTGACTTGCATAATCATTTTCATCATGTTTCTATGCTACACAATGTCTTCTTTTCCAGCTGCATAGAGTTAACTGGACTGCGTTATCATTGCTCTTAATTTACAACATAGTTTCCCATGATGCTTTCCACCCCTAGAATGTCACTTATGGATCTATTCCACTTGATATAGATTCTCCTTATATTTTATTTCTTTTGCAGTCTATACCAATCATATACTCATTTTCTTCTTCATGGTTCCTTATTATTTTTCCTTTAGAAACCTTGTTTCCATTATCCTAAGATGTTCAAGGAAATGAATGCATCCTAGCATATTTCTTCCCTGTATGGGAAAACCCTTACTTAGAACCCGATTGCATTCCTCTAAATTCAATCTGTACATAATGCATTGTTTATGCATCTCTTAGAACTTATTCAGTATGTTCACACCTTTATTTATTCACCCCTGAAGTTTTGTCATACAACCATGCTTCCTTTTCTCTACTCTAATAACAATCATGGAAAGGTTATATCTAAAACTGTAGGACCAATCTTTGGAGATGTTTTCATTCTCTCCATATATACACTTTGTCTTTCTTTATCAGAATACTAGCATCCTGATATATCAATTTGCACAGAATAGGTCTTCCCACCATGTACCTCTTTATCTTAACCTTGGACTTTGCTAGACTAAATAATATTTCACTACTTCCTCTATTTAAATGATATTCTTTACACCTTGATTCCACTGAGCATTATGATTTGTAGGAGTGGATCTCTTGTATAGGATTCCCAAACCTTCATGGTTTCACCTTCATAAATTGGTCCCACCACATGGATTCCTTTCCTTTGATATGATAGATGAAAATTCTTCCTTCTATGTGTGAAGAGTAATTATGCAATTAAAAATAATTTCTCATTCCTAGCCATGTTTCAACATCTTCATCCTTCTTGTGCTCACAATCAAAAGTAGGAGGTTGGATTTTGTTCATTTCTCCTTGTAGCTCATACACCTCATACCTCCTCTTATGCTTCCTGATAAGGGATGGACTTGAGCTACTGCATTCTCTCTTAGTGTAATTCCTTGGGGAGTGATGTTGATGTCTACCAACACTTCTTTCTCTTCTCCTCTCATCAGGAGACCTGTGAATTCCTAATTTTCTTGAGCTATTATCCTTATCCACTTCTTCTCTATTCTATCCATGCTCTACATCAAACTTATGTTAAAGTATTCCTACTGATCCTTGGATTTCATAATCCTCTCATTATTAGCTTTATAAATTTGGACATCCCTCTGCAAAATTTTAATGGTCTCCACCAAGTTCAATTTTTTTTCCCTTTCCTTCTCCATGACCATTTGAGTTTGTACCTTCATTACCCATATTGACATACATCCCTTTGATCTCATCATCCTATCTGTAAGACCCATGTGTATCTTCCATGCCTTTGAACTATGTGGTGATCATGTTATGATCTCAATGTTGTTAACTTTGCAAAATGTGCAGCCAACAAAACCTATTAGGCTAATTGATTTATCAATTGCATGAAATTATGAAGAATTCAGATTCAGTATTGCACCAGAATTATTTCTTTTGATTTCCTGATAAAATGACTATCCATATCTATTTTCTTAGTGAACATTTTTATTATACTATTTAATACCTTTCCAATGCCTTATTCCATTCTCAATTATGAGTTTTGAGCAAAACATTATGGTTAATTGAAAATCCATCCCTTCTGTGAGGGAAAACCTTGTCTAGGTGATCTTATTTGGTAGATGAATTAGATCTTGGAACTGTGTTGGATCCTCTCTTAAGGTTCATAGGCCCTTTTTATTTTACCTCAAATGCAGGTTCGTACAATTCAGAAACCCGCAGGATCGTTATTTAAGCCCCCTTCCTCTCTTAAAAATAATTTTTTTTGGGCACTAGCCCCTTTACTTTGGTCCAAAACCCATGTGACTGTGGTCTATAACCAGGCGCTCACCAAAATGGTGATTATCTATAGCTTGATTTTTTTACGCTTTGGAACTTTGGGCTTCATAATATTTTCTAACACTACTGAACACTTCCCCTGAATGCCGAAGTGGCTAACTCCTCGAACGATGCTTCTCTGGAACTTTGGGATTCCAGTGCTCCAGAGCTTCAGGCTTCGAAGGATTTTTCAACAAAACCTAACATTTCCACTGAATGCCAAAGTGGATATCTCCCAAAACAGTGCTTCTCCAAAGTTTCGAGACTCCGATGCCTTACAACTTTGGGCTTCGGAAGTTTTTACCACACAACACGCTAAGTTCGCCGAACGTTGAACTGGTGAATTCCCAGACTTGCACTTTGATGCTTCGTTACTCCATCGCTTCAAAGCTTTGGTATTCAGGAGTTATAACCATGCAAAAACATGAATCACTCAAACTTCAAACCAGAAAAATACTTTAGTGCTCTCTGGCTCTGGAGATTCGGGCTTCAGAAGATTTTACATCACCACACCATAAATCACTCGAACGCTGAATTGGTGAATTTTCGAAGGACTCACGGATCAACGGTCCACACTCTTCATTAAGACCTATAGTCAATATGAGCTCTGGGACTCCAAGTTTTGGGAGTTCTGAGACTCCAACATACACTACCTCCTGAATTTTTGAATGTCGAATTCAAGAATGAAGGCTCTCACTCCTCCTGTAACTGACGACTGAGATCTCCTCGAGAACTCCAAGCTTCAGGATTTTTCACTATTGATCACTACCAAACCCCCGAACCATTGAACACTGAATTGGCGAAGGACGAAGATCCATGGTCGATTCTCAGCCATCAATGAACCATCGGGATTGACTTCGGCCTTCGGGACTTTGGGTTGTTTTACACCAGAATGCTTTTTAACAAGGATTCTCCAGATCGTTGAAATTCCAAAAACTCGCTAATATAATGACACATGTCCCCAATGATGAACAATCAGGATTGAATTTGGACTTTGGGACTTTCCCAAATCCATGCAACAATCACCAACTTTCTTTGGAGTGTCGAATCTTCGGGCTACCATGAGATCTATAGCTCATGTTTACCTTTGTGCACATCCAATGGCTGGGATCTGATCTTCTCACATGCGCTTCTCTTTTGGTCTGGGATTTGATCCAATGACCTAGATCTATGCTCAACCAATCCAACGACTGACACTCCTTAGAGTGATCTACGATGTACATGCACTCTGGGACCTCGGAAATTTTTTCCTCCCTTCCATCAAACAAAGAAAAACTTACCATAGCAGCAAGTCAAAAGGAATTTAGTGCTTAGCGATCACACACCTTCTCTAGATCTGACGGCTATGAGGGATCTGTATTCTCCCAAAAAGATCCAATGCCCCAGGTCTAAACTTGCATCCCAATCAATGATGACCGTGGTCTCTTTCCTCTGCTATCTTTCTTGAACTGCTACACCTCTTGATCTTTTGAAAACCATCAACATGTTCTCTCAGCTCCTTCCTGACACCTAGGGACACACTGTAACTTCAAAAATCTATGAAATTTCACTTGAATTTCAACTTGCTTGGACCCTCTAGGATCAATGTTGAAAACTAGAGCTCTGATACCATATTATAACATTCCCAGCCACCCCATTGTCGGGCTATTCCACATGAAAAAATATTTGAAATTGTATACAATATTTAAACATACAAATACTCTACAAATTCAAAGATTTATACATAATAATAGTAGAGATATGCATGCATCATATACAGGAAAAACACATAAAAACAAATGCATAAATAATGATGCAACAAGTAATTTTACACATAATTTACACTTATATTTGATAAAAATACCACCAACTGTGTGTATACCTTCCATGTTCCTCCCAACCATAGACTACATTGCTCGTAATCTCAATAGTGGGTCACCCCCGATCTGGGACTAAACTCCACCTAGGTAAAGGAGTACTAAGCCATTCTAAGGTATAGCAAGTAACATAATTTCTCGATCTAGGGTTCCCAACTACTACAACTATCCTATTGTCTCTCATTCCCCACATGTCGGTCCCACCCCAGGAAGTGTTTCCCTTCTTTGCTCAACATTCCTTTGGCTGACTCACTTCCCTTCTAGGGCTTCAACAATAGGCTAGACAGGAAGTCTCAGAGCCCAGTAGCTATTTCCCAACACACCATGGAACAATTCTGAGTAGTTTCTCTCCTAGATAAAACTACTCACGAGCCTGAAAAACTGCTTCTTTGACATATCAAAACTCTCACTTGGGGAGTTCCTATGGGCCTGAACACCCTCTTCTTTGACCAAGGGCCCGAAAAATCACCTCTTCAGCCTGGAATCAAACCCAATTTCCCGTTTTTCACAGTGCCAAGCTTCACAAGTACTATTCTCGTGTTGGTAGTAGTAGAGTTCGGACGATATGAGAAAATAATGGACAATGCTCCAACTTGTAAGCTATCCAGACACAGGTACAGTGATGGCATCAGTAGAGTTCAGGTAAGGTATAGTACTAGTTTGGGTAAGGTACAGGTACAGTGCCTGCGATAGAGAGGTACTGAGTACAACTCAAGGAGTGCGTGAAAGAATGCAAGAATCCTCCAATGCATCAATAGTGAATCGTGAATCCCCTGGTAAGAAACAAAGGTTACCCTTCTCCCTGGAATGATGAGAAGATCCCTCCATGAATATCTCAAAATGATGAAGTGTAAGAGTCCCCCCCTTTCCCGGAATGATGAGATTCCCCCAAAATACACTAAGATTCCCAATATATATGTGTTTCCCTTTTGGACACTTGTCTTCATGAAGCTCCATGGGATCCACTTTTAATTTGTTCCCTTCCCATAGGAACTTAGGATAACATAGGTTATATCCATACCTTAGTATTTAGGAACAATATTATAATATTCATTTGGAAATAATCCCTCTAGATTATCCCCTTCTTAAGCTCTTAGCCCCCTTTCCCTTCCTAGTGGAGTTTATCCCTTCATACTTCATTTGTTGGTCGGTCTGGAGCAGTGATGTACTTTATTAATGATATGAGTGTTTACATATTACAATATAGGGTCACTGGCCTTTAGCATCTAGTATCTTCGACCTAATAATAACATAAGCCTTCTGGCCTATACTAACCTAGCTCAATAGCCTATAAAACAAATTTACATTTACATTTACAATTAGGGTTCAACCAAGGGGTATTGAAAGTATCATGGAGCACATGTGCCACAGGAATGATCTAAAGGGGATGTGGACACTAACTTACTATAACAGGAGTAAAATACAAGCTAGTCTTAGTTAACTATTTAAGAGGAAATAATTTAACAGAGTGATAATTGTTGATACCAAAAATAGAACATGCATGCAAAGGAAGCGTTTCCTCATGCCCTTAAACCTAGGGAAAACCCTAAAGATATGGAAATATATGTATGTGTGGTCTTCCACTAGTCAACTAAGTTCAATTGAGTTTGATCTGAAGTGATAATGCACCCTGTTTTATAGAAAGCACCCTAATTTTTAGGAAGTGCCATGTTTGTGATGGGCCCGAGATACGATCACTTTTATGATGGTTATTATACACTTTTGTCGCATGTACATATGTGTTTTTCACATTTGGAAGGATCTTTTTGGAGAATTTGATGATAAAATGGTATGATCGGCATAAGGTACATGTAATTCATGTTTAATGATTAAATCAAGTTTAATTCATCATGTTCTATGATTTC
>JZKD02S2441474.1:0-27535 GCA_000966675.3 Picea glauca
AAGTGATGAGTGTACTATAATTCAAAGTGAATACAAAATAAATTATTTAAATAATAAATTTAATGGATAAATTACTAAGTTGACAAGTGGTTAGAAGTGGGTTAACCCTAAAATAGGGAAAGTGGGTTAAGATGGTTAAAAGGTAACCCCTTGAGGAAGATACATGAAAGTATAAATAAGAGGAAAGGCTCTTGAATTTTAATCATACTTGAGCATATTGAATACCTACATGTGACTGAGTTAACCAAAGGATATCTAAGTCGAATTTCAAAGGGAATGTGAAGTAAAGAAGGTCAAAATTCAAGGGAGGATAAATTATTTTGATGATGCTTTCTAAGGTATGTTATTTATAGGTCATCTCACCATTTTCACAATAAAAAAATTTCTAGAATGATCCAGACCGTTAAATTGGGGGGCCATTGAGGAAACATATCCAAGTAGTTGTGATACAAATTTCATCTTGTGTTTCATTGTATTTTTGGAGTTACACGTCATGGAAAATAAGGTTTGTGGCTAGTCCTGAAACTAGTCTAAAACATGTGTTTTGGGTTAAAAAATCATAACTTATTCATAACATATACAAATTTAGTAAGACCAAATGTATTGGTTAGGTACAATCTTTAGTATTATGTGTACAATTTTCAGATCCATGCAACAAATATTCCATGCAGGGCACGCTCTATAAGTCCACTCTCTAGAATAAGCCAAAATTCAACAAGGTATGCCATTTTTCCTATAACTCATTTTTTGAGAAGTTCCAAGTAGTGAAACCTGGAGGAATTGCATAAAAGACATCGAAGAACATTATGTACTATTTTCATATCTTTATTCATTACAGGTACATAGTTATGATTATTTCAAGTTAGGGTTGTTGACTAATCCTAAAGTAGTCATGTGAGACTAAAGTAAAGTTTGATGAAAATGATAGTATCTTGTTGTTAAAGTTAAGGAAGGTTTGCAGGTATGTGATGATATACACCAGGTCTATTACAAAGTTATAAATCATGTTTGAATGGTGAAATTGATGAGGGATTTTGGTTGAGGTACATATTGGGTACATGGTTGAGACAAGTAGTTGATGAGTTGGTACATACATGAGGTGTATAGTTGATGATGTTGGTACATCTTGATGAGTCATAGTTTATGTGTATTTTATGCATGATTGGTACATATTTGGTTCATGGTTGATGCACTCATTGATGGTGCAGGTTTACAGCAGTATATCTCACAGTGATAGTGTGACAATGGTTCCATCATTCTAATTCTACGTCAGGGAAGTTAGACAGGGCAAGGACAGGTGGTTGTATTCACCTTCTAGTTGTGGGTAGAGAACATAGGGGGTTGTGGCCTCCTTCTGGTTGTAGCCAGAGAATTTAGGATTTGGAGCTTCCCTTAGGTTGTAGCCTGATAAATTAGGGGGTTGGAGCCTCCTTCTAGTTGCAGCTCGAAAAAAAAGGAAGTTGGTGCTTCCAACAAATGTAATTCTTCAAGACATATAAGAAAATTATTTCCATGGTTTTCTCTCGCTTTGGGTTTCCACGTAAAAACACTGGTGTATTGTGTATGTGTATGATTGCTCATTTTTCCATTGCTTATTTACTCTACAACTATTGGATGATAATGATACATTGATATAAAAATTCCATATTGTGGTTAAAAAGGATTGAATTTCTCTATTACTAATTCACCCCCCCCCCCCCCCCCCCCGCCTCTCAATAATCCAACAATCACTTCCATTCTTTGTGGTAGTGATTCAATTTCACCAAAATTGAAATTGAAACCCAACTTAATAATATTAACAGAGATGATGGTTGGAAAATCAATGAAAATCATATTCCTACTTTTCATGGTTCTTCTCCCTCTTACATTCTCTTATGTTTTTTCAATCCCTCTATCTTTTCTATGACATTTAATTTCTTTATAATAATTTTATTTTGTGACCATTGATTTCTTTATTATAATTTTGTTTTATGGTTTTCTTTTACCCTTTTATGTTTTTTAGTTCTTTGATATGTTACCAACCTAGATCCATCTTAACCCTAGATCTACTAAGCACTAACAGGGATCCAACATCTCAAGGTGAAAACCTATTTCAGAGTGAAAAAATTGAGGAAATATTTTCACCTCGAAATATTTGATCCCTCTTGGCACTTGATAGATCTGGGGTTAAGATGGATCCAAGTTGGTTTCAGTTGTGGTAAGTCACACAAAATTTGTATATGATCAATATTATGTATACATATATGTCTAAGATTAATATGATCATTTGAAATTTACTCACTTTCCTCAGTTGGTTGAAAGGATAGAGAGTATTATCAAGAAGGATCAATGTCAACCTATCTTCTTCAGTTTTTATTATAGTGACATTATTTGTAGATGATCAACATTATGTAGATGTATATGTCTAATATTAATCTAATCATTTGAAATTCACTTTCCCCAGTTGGTAATTGAAAGTATAGAGAGTATTATTGAGAATGATTAATGTGAATCGATCTTCTTCAGTTTTTATTATAGTGACATAATTTGAAGATGATCAACATTATATATATGTATACATCCAAGATTAATCTAATCATTTGAAATTTACTCACTTTCCCATGTTGGTTGAAACTATAGAGTAATATCAAGAAGGATCAATGTCAATCTATCTTCTTCAATTTTTAGTATAGTGAGGCAATTTGTAGATGATTAAAATTATGCAGTTGTATGATTGAGATGAATCTAATCATTTTAAATTTACTTAATTTCCTCAATTTGTTGAGAACATAAAGAGTATTATTCAGAAGTATACTTCAAGAGTTACATGAGGAACAAGTTGAATAGAATTAAAGTAACAATATTGAATGATGAAAAAAGTGAATAATAAGAATGTAATAAATTACAAATAGTTTACATTGTGATCAATCTCAATCTATATTAAATACCTAAATTCCAGCACATGACTCCTCACACACATGACACATTTGAACTTTAGATAATTGATCGATCATATCATGAAATTTTGATACAAAATATTCATATTGTGAAATGCATCAGGTATATTAACCTCAATTTGAATTTATTCATTTGGCTCTATCTCAATATTTTCTACATCATTTTTCTTGACGAGAGTTACACGTTCATCTTGGGCATAGATATCATCTAAACTTATTTTTTTATAATATTTTCTTATTCGTCAAGTTCTACATCTTGTACTATGCATGTGTTTGTCGAATATTATTTTCTTTGTCGACATTCTCTCTATTGCTCTAAATTTCATGTTCCTCAGTTATCATTTGGTGTGCCTTTATTTTTTTGATATGATCTTTGTTGTTCTTAAAAAAAGAATATCTATTTTGATTGTTCGGTTTTCATCTATTATGACTTTATTTGTTTCCTAACATGTCAAGATGATTGTCTTATTACATACTCAACATGTACATTATCCATTTGATAATTATGAGAAGGCATGGTAACTTGAATTACTATAACACAATTTTGATTGTAGTCTTGTATGAAAGAAAGGAAATATTGAAATCAATGCAACACACACTAAATATAGTGTTGAAATACTAAAATCAATGCATGTACGTGAAAATCAATGCATGTAGTTGAAATAAATACCACGATATATAATTAAAATCAATCTAAAATTTCCATACATTAAAATCAATGCATATCATTAATCTATCTATGTTCAGATATTTAGACACTTAGGAGTTAGTTAAGATCAACTTGGCTTAATGTTTCGTTAGGTAAAAGTTTGTTTCTTAGTGTCCTTCTTTAGTATGCATTTCTAGTTAGGAAATCTGACGGTCACAATATGTTCCCAACATAGAGTGATCTGATGGTTCATATTCTCCTCGATATTAATGGCTACATTGATCTGTGGCTTAACACCCAATTGGTCCATGATCTTTATTTAAATATCATGGAGGTTCATTTGTCAATGATTGATTGTGAGACCTCTCTATAAATTTCTTTTGCATTAATAAATTTCTCCAAGTGGCCACATTGGGTGGGGTTGTGGATGTTTCCACGTAGGGGTTCCACCTCGTGAAAACATCAGTGTTTTGATCTTTGATCTAGTTGTGTGAGTGGTTAATAAAGGCGTTCATTCTCTGTTTGAATACCAATGTTTTTGAACATGGTATCAAAGCTCATTTGAAGACCAACTCCTATTGTAGATCGAGATTGTGAAGATGTGTTGCCTCATCTCTAGTTTCTACCATTTCCATACATTTTTGGGCTAAGAGGGCTATTTCATTGAATATAAAGTGCTCGTTATAGGAAATATTTTTTTTCTTTTCACTTGAAAAGGTTTTTTTCCCCAAGAAACTACAATTTCAGTGAGATCTAGACATATAAATCCCAAATATCTCCTTTTAAATTTTTGTAGAGTTAATATTTCGGTTTTAATTCAGTTTTATTTTTTATTTCCAAATTTATACTCTTCTTTATCTATATATGATCTTTTCCCTATGCCATGTGCAATCTTAGAAAATCATAAAAAGCTCGAAAAGGGTTTGCATGTCTATGTATGCTCTTTGTCATGCACTCTGTGTGATCTATATAAATCATAAATAGAGGAAAATGTTGCATTTTTCGAGTAAGATAATTGAGATATAACCCTTGTTTTTGTCAAGAAAAAAACAATCTTGTGTGAAAAGAGTTTTTAATGAGCACGCTCTCAAAATTCTTCTTCAACAACAACAACAATCCTCCTTCTAAACAATACAATATGTTTTTCACTAGCTCGCTTGGTTAAAAGTTGATTTATTAAGTAAGAGGTCTTGAGTTCAAGTCTCTTTTTTGTTACTATTTTTGAAAAATTCCATGCATCTATTGTAAAGTGTATTTCACTTAAATTATAAAAGTGAATCACTATAAGTAGTTTTAATGTTTTATTTTAAAGTTGTTTATTTTTCATGCAACTTTCTTTTATAAAGTAACTTCATTATAAAAGTGATCCCCGCTTATTCTAGAAAAGTGGGTTAATTCATACGAAACTTATTTGTAAAATTGGGGTTATTAGGAGGGGTGTAACCCCATGGACCAACTTCTACCTACCATGTGTCCCTTTGGTTACCATTTATGTATTTTTTCAAAAGGGCATAACTTTCACATCCTAAGCCCATTTTTAGTGTCATTTTTTTTAAATGACCTAAGTTTTCGATAACTTTCCATCCAGACCATCAATTTGATATTTTAAATACATATTATCTTCATATTTAATATGGCTTTTCCTAGTGATGTTTTTCTTACCAACACCAAGTACTTCCAATGGAAATCCCATATGGAGGATTTATTAAGAAGTAAATAATTCTATTGGATTACCTTGGGAAAAGAAGAAGAACCCACTAACCGTGAAAAGTATTTCAAATGGATTAATAAAAATGAAGAAACCAGTGGACTAATCAGAATGTCCATCTCTCATGATATAAGGTTTCACCTTCAAGGACTTAATGCCCCCAATAAAGCTTGGGAAAAGCTTGAAGTTGTGTTTGGTAAACACAATATTATTCGACATCACTAGTTGGAGAATTAGTTAATCAATTTAAGTCCAAATGATTTTCCTTGCATTGAATATTACTTATCTAATATTAAAACACTTAGTGTATCGAATGCCAACTATATATGTCAAAATATAGATGTGTATATGTTATTCTTGCTAATCTTGGTAGTGCATATTTTGTTTTTGTATCTACCTTTTATGCCACCGTAGAAGCACTAGGGAGTTCTTACCAAAAACCATCTCTTGAGTCCTTTTGTGATGCTCTGATACCATAGAAATATAATCTTGTGCAACTTGGATTGATCAGCACTGCAGGTATATCCAACAAAGCCTTAGTGGCCTAGTAGAAAGATGAATCCAAAAATCCCAAGAAGCAACATCATCACCACAACAACAAGCAAGAAAAGGGTCCCAAACCCACTCATATAACTTTCTCTCCTAATGGTGACAAAGGAGAAAAAACTAAAAATAAGAAGATTGACAAACATTGAAACTTTTGTGGAAAATATGGTCATGATGAGTGGACCAATAAAGAAGGACGCAAACCTTCAGTCAATCATTTTGTAATAAATCATTTGAATAAGAAAGATTCCTAAGTCTATGTAAGAGTCGGTATGTCAATAAATTTTTGGCAATTTCTCTTGTGAATCTGAGCGCAGAGAATCACAGAAGAAAAAACCAGCATCTTCCATTCTGGGGAGATTAGCATTGTTTTAAAAAAACATTATCAACGATCTAATGAAGTTTGTTGAATCTTGCATTACTATTTTTCCTGTGTGTAATCCATCCTTATCGTTTTCTCTGAGAGTAATTGAGAGACCAATTTTGTTTCTTCTTGTTCGTTGAGTGTGGAAGAGAGTGTGCACCAAAGGATTTGGTGCGCATCTCTTTTTTTCTGCTGAGCATGTACCCAATTCGCCTTCAATTCATGTTTCTGCTGAGTGTGGACACCAACTCACCTTCAATTCATTTTGGTTGGCAACATGAGGGAAATATCAAGAACACATCTTCAAGAAGTGGAGGAGACACACATTTTTCTAGTTTGATCAGTGTAGACAACTAGACAAACGTCTACATTTCTCTGTATAAAAATGTGGCACCCCCATCCATATATTAGTTCGCCTTTCCTCTTCTTCTTTAATGCATCCCACATCTAACACATCCCTTCTTGCTAAACGTTCATCCTTCTATCATACCCATTTATAATCTCTTTCAGAAAATTTGTGTCTCCTTTGTCAAATGACTCCTTCACACATAGATCAATTGGTATTAGATCATGTTCACTCCTTGGGACTAGAACTTCATCCACCAGGAAAAGTAAAAAAAAAAAAATGGGGATCTACAACTGTAGCAGCATGCTTCTTCTCAGAACGTGCCTTTCACCCTTCTCAGGTTTTTTCACTTCCATCATTTCGGTCTCCTTCAGATTCTGACAATGTCACCTCGACATGAAGCCTCCAGTGAGGATTGAACCCCAGACACATCAAGCACAGTGAAATATTTGCGCACTTCAAGAGTTGATTCATATTCAACAATGAATACCTCCAGCAGGCATGCAGTTGGACACTCATTTTCAATTAACCAAGTTTTTTGGTCATATGCATGGAGAGACAGTGGATTCATGGATCCGAAGTCTCTCCACCTATTTCAAAACCTCGCCTGAGATGGAAGAGACTACCAAATTATAAATTGCTAGTCTACAGCTCGAAGGAATTTCCCAAAATTTGTGGGAAACACACTTGACTAGAGCTGAATTAATCATCGAACTTGGAAATCCATCCTCGAAAAATGACTTCATTATATCTTGGGAGAGTTTATGTCAACCCCTGAGAGAACGCTTCTACCCCCTAGGATACCTTCAGAATTTGTTGGCAAAATGGTTGAAACTTCGGCAGCTGTCCAATCAGTCAGTGCAATCATACATTGATGTTTTATGCAAGTTGTGGCTACAACTCTAGATCAACGAACCAGACTAGGTATTGATAATCAAATTCAACTCTGGTTTAGTTTTATCTCTCTAGTGGGAGGCCGGCCTTTTTGACAGTCCTTCTCTGTACAAAGCCTTTTTACGTGCATTAGAAGTCGAAAGGAAGATTGCTCCACGCCCCAAACTCTCTACCTATCGCACCTCCACTACTCATCCATCCAATCCACCAAGACAGACTTTGTCAGCTTCATTTTCTACATCCAAAACTGCAGGTTGTTGTACCTTTCACAAAACCAATTTCCATAATTCAGTAGATTGTCATGCACTAAAGAAGATCTGAACCGATAAGACCTTGATGGCTGAGATAACCACGAAAGATTCTCCCAACATCACAGAAACCATCTCCCTTGACATCCCCACATAAGTCGACCCTTCTCTCATTCTAATGACCCAACCTGCATCATGATGCACTAACATCCCCCTCTTCACCCACAACTTCCAAATCAAGATCGAATTATCGATGCTCATTCTCGACAATGGAAATCAAAAGAATATTATATTACAAGATCTCATACAACATCTAAAACTCCCCACCTCTCCACATCCTGACCCTTATCAACTGGGATGGGTTCAAAAAGGGGGGTCGCGCATCATGATTTCTCATTGTTTCAAGGTCACTTTTTCCATTGGCCCATTCTGTGATACTGTGACTTTTGATTTCTCTCCCTTAGACTGTGCATACCTCCTTCTCGGTCTTCTATATCAACAAGAGCGACATGCAATGTATCACGCTAAATCACATCAATATCATCTTCAAAAGGAGGGACGAAAATATGTCCTATCTTCCTCTGTTGTCAAGTCAGCCTCATCACAAACTGATACCACCACCACTCACCATGTCCTTAACACCCAAACAACATCATTGTGTCTAATCAGACTACTTAAACCTGAGAATATTACTAACCCGACTCCCCCCAAAGCTCTTCCCCTCCTACATGAATTTTCAGACATGTTTCACCCACCAAAAGGCCTTCCCCCATGCCAAGAAATTTCACATTCCATTGATATCATCCCAGGTACAACTCTTCCCAACTCACTCGCCTATCATCTACTGCCAAAGGAAGCCTCAAAAATCGAAAGATAAATCAGCCAACTCTTGGATTCCGGCCACATCCAACCCTCATATTCTCCTTGTGCCTCACCAGCCTTCATTATTCCCAAGAAAGACACCTCTAAATGGCACTTGGTGACCGACTACAGAGCCTCGAATAAATCCACCATAAAGAACCGATACCCACTCTCGTGGATCAGAGATCTCCTCGATCATCTACAAGGGGCATCTATCTTCATAAAGATGGATCTAACATCATATTAGCATCAAGTGCGCATACACCACAATGATATCTGGAAGACAATGTTCAAAACGAAGTTTGGTCTGTATGAATGGCTAGTCATGCCTTTCGGCTTGACCAATGCACCAGCCACCTTTATGCAACTCATCAACGACATTTTCCAACCACACCTAGGTAAGTTTGTTGTTATTTATCTTGACAATATTATGATTTTCAGAAGATCTTGGGAGAATCACTTGCAACATCTACTCACGGTCTTGGCATTATTNTTACCAAAAACCATCTCTTGAGTCCTTTTGTGATGCTCTGATACCATAGAAATATAATCTTGTGCAACTTGGATTGATCAGCACTGCAGGTATATCCAACAAAGCCTTAGTGGCCTAGTAGAAAGATGAATCCAAAAATCCCAAGAAGCAACATCATCACCACAACAACAAGCAAGAAAAGGGTCCCAAACCCACTCATATAACTTTCTCTCCTAATGGTGACAAAGGAGAAAAAACTAAAAATAAGAAGATTGACAAACATTGAAACTTTTGTGGAAAATATGGTCATGATGAGTGGACCAATAAAGAAGGACGCAAACCTTCAGTCAATCATTTTGTAATAAATCATTTGAATAAGAAAGATTCCTAAGTCTATGTAAGAGTCGGTATGTCAATAAATTTTTGGCAATTTCTCTTGTGAATCTGAGCGCAGAGAATCACAGAAGAAAAAACCAGCATCTTCCATTCTGGGGAGATTAGCATTGTTTTAAAAAAACATTATCAACGATCTAATGAAGTTTGTTGAATCTTGCATTACTATTTTTCCTGTGTGTAATCCATCCTTATCGTTTTCTCTGAGAGTAATTGAGAGACCAATTTTGTTTCTTCTTGTTCGTTGAGTGTGGAAGAGAGTGTGCACCAAAGGATTTGGTGCGCATCTCTTTTTTTCTGCTGAGCATGTACCCAATTCGCCTTCAATTCATGTTTCTGCTGAGTGTGGACACCAACTCACCTTCAATTCATTTTGGTTGGCAACATGAGGGAAATATCAAGAACACATCTTCAAGAAGTGGAGGAGACACACATTTTTCTAGTTTGATCAGTGTAGACAACTAGACAAACGTCTACATTTCTCTGTATAAAAATGTGGCACCCCCATCCATATATTAGTTCGCCTTTCCTCTTCTTCTTTAATGCATCCCACATCTAACACATCCCTTCTTGCTAAACGTTCATCCTTCTATCATACCCATTTATAATCTCTTTCAGAAAATTTGTGTCTCCTTTGTCAAATGACTCCTTCACACATAGATCAATTGGTATTAGATCATGTTCACTCCTTGGGACTAGAACTTCATCCACCAGGAAAAGTAAAAAAAAAAAAATGGGGATCTACAACTGTAGCAGCATGCTTCTTCTCAGAACGTGCCTTTCACCCTTCTCAGGTTTTTTCACTTCCATCATTTCGGTCTCCTTCAGATTCTGACAATGTCACCTCGACATGAAGCCTCCAGTGAGGATTGAACCCCAGACACATCAAGCACAGTGAAATATTTGCGCACTTCAAGAGTTGATTCATATTCAACAATGAATACCTCCAGCAGGCATGCAGTTGGACACTCATTTTCAATTAACCAAGTTTTTTGGTCATATGCATGGAGAGACAGTGGATTCATGGATCCGAAGTCTCTCCACCTATTTCAAAACCTCGCCTGAGATGGAAGAGACTACCAAATTATAAATTGCTAGTCTACAGCTCGAAGGAATTTCCCAAAATTTGTGGGAAACACACTTGACTAGAGCTGAATTAATCATCGAACTTGGAAATCCATCCTCGAAAAATGACTTCATTATATCTTGGGAGAGTTTATGTCAACCCCTGAGAGAACGCTTCTACCCCCTAGGATACCTTCAGAATTTGTTGGCAAAATGGTTGAAACTTCGGCAGCTGTCCAATCAGTCAGTGCAATCATACATTGATGTTTTATGCAAGTTGTGGCTACAACTCTAGATCAACGAACCAGACTAGGTATTGATAATCAAATTCAACTCTGGTTTAGTTTTATCTCTCTAGTGGGAGGCCGGCCTTTTTGACAGTCCTTCTCTGTACAAAGCCTTTTTACGTGCATTAGAAGTCGAAAGGAAGATTGCTCCACGCCCCAAACTCTCTACCTATCGCACCTCCACTACTCATCCATCCAATCCACCAAGACAGACTTTGTCAGCTTCATTTTCTACATCCAAAACTGCAGGTTGTTGTACCTTTCACAAAACCAATTTCCATAATTCAGTAGATTGTCATGCACTAAAGAAGATCTGAACCGATAAGACCTTGATGGCTGAGATAACCACGAAAGATTCTCCCAACATCACAGAAACCATCTCCCTTGACATCCCCACATAATTCGACCCTTCTCTCATTCTAATGACCCAACCTGCATCATGATGCACTAACATCCCCCTCTTCACCCACAACTTCCAAATAAAGATCGAATTATCCATGCTCATTCTCGACAATGGAAATAAAAAGAATATTATATTACAAGATCTCATACAACATCTAAAACTCCCCACTTCTCCACATCCTGACCCTTATCAACTGGGATGGGTTCAAAAAGGGGGGTCGCGCATCATGATTTCTCATTGTTTCAAGGTCACTTTTTCCATTGGCCCATTCTGTGATACCGTGACTTTTGATTTCTCTCCCTTAGACTGCGCATACCTCCTTCTCGGTCTTCTATATCAACAAGAGTGACATGCAATGTATCACACTAAATCACATCAATATCATCTTCAAAAGGAGGGACGAAAATATGTCCTATCTTCCTCTGTTGTCAAGTCAGCCTCATCACAAACTGATACCACCACCACTCACCATGTCCTTAACACCCAAACAACATCATTGTGTCTAATCAGACTACTTAAACCTGAGAATATTACTAACCCGACTCCCCCCAAAGCTCTTCCCCTCCTACATGAATTTTCAGACATGTTTCACCCACCAAAAGGCCTTCCCCCATGCCAAGAAATTTCACATTCCATTGATATCATCCCAGGTACAACTCTTCCCAACTCACTCGCCTATCATCTACTGCCAAAGGAAGCCTCAAAAATCGAAAGATAAATCAGCCAACTCTTGGATTCCGGCCACATCCAACCCTCATATTCTCCTTGTGCCTCACCAGCCTTCATTATTCCCAAGAAAGACACCTCTAAATGGCACTTGGTGACCGACTACAGAGCCTCGAATAAATCCACCATAAAGAACCGATACCCACTCTCGTGGATCAGAGATCTCCTCGATCATCTACAAGGGGCATCTATCTTCATAAAGATGGATCTAACATCATATTAGCATCAAGTGCGCATACACCACAATGATATCTGGAAGACAATGTTCAAAACGAAGTTTGGTCTGTATGAATGGCTAGTCATGCCTTTCGGCTTGACCAATGCACCAGCCACCTTTATGCAACTCATCAACGACATTTTCCAACCACACCTAGGTAAGTTTGTTGTTATTTATCTTGACAATATTATGATTTTCAGAAGATCTTGGGAGAATCACTTGCAACATCTACTCACGGTCTTGGCATTATTGCGAAAACACCAACTATAGGTAAAAGAGAAAAAATCATACTTTTCTCAGACATTGGTACACTACCTAGGATTCATTGTGGACTCGATAGGAGTTTGCCTGGATCTAGCCATTGTTCAAGCTATCTCTGCATGGTCAGCCTTGACTTCTACACAACTTCTGAAAAATTTTCTGGGCGGCATCAATTTTTATCGCAAATTCGTATACCATTTCTCATAGTTGGCGTGCCCTTTGCATCAACTAACCAACAAAGACAAGTTCTTATGGTCTCCATATGCACAACACCACTTTGATAATATGAAACAAGCATTATTCTCAGCACCAAGCATTATGCTCGGCATTACCCGATATTCTACAACCATTCGAAATTGAGTCCAATGCATCTCAGTTTGTGATTGGTGCAGTACTTAAAAAGGGAGTTCATCCCATTGCCTACCATTCAGAGACACTCTCAGCAACAAATCTCAACTACAACACTTATGACAAGGAATTTTATATCTTGGTCCAAGCCCTGAAATAATGGCGCCATTATATTTTGGTCAAAGAGACCATACTACACATAGATCATCATCCACTCATATTCATTAACTCCCAGATCAAGATACAAGAACAACTTCATCTCAAATGGGCTGCATACACGCAACAATTTCACCTGGTCATTAATTACAAGAAGGGAACTCCAAACATGATGATAGATTTATTAAGCAGACCACCCACATAAGTGATGAATATATTGGCAGTACGTTGTGCAGCCTATGACATTTGGAAATAAATGTATGCATCAGATCCCAACTTCAAAGAGATATGGATTGTAGTACAAGAACCCATAGTAATCAATCAGATACCATTCCTTGATTACACCATTTGTGACGGTTGGTTATATCGTCTTAATCAACTTTGTGTTCCGCAATCAGTTGATCGTTTGATTCTCATCAGAGAAGCGCATGCCTCTTCCTGTGGAGGCAAATTCGGGAATGAAAAAACACTCCTTCATATTCAACACCATTTCTATTGGCCCGCTATGTCCAAACAAGTGGACAATTTCATCAAAGCATGCACTCTCTACTCGCAGAGAAAACCATCTAATCAGAAACATGGCCTATATCAACCTTTTTCGATCCCTTCATGCCCATGGGAATCAATTTCTATGGATTTCCTGAGTGGCATCCCAACCACTCTTGGAAAACATGATGCAATTTGGGTTGTGGTGTGTAGATTGTCAAAGATGACGTTATTTCTCCCATACCACAAAACAACTTTGGCTACATAAACCGCTGAACTTTTGTTCCGCCATGTGTGCCCACATTTTGGTCTACCAAGCAGCATCATTTAGGATCATGACTCGCATTGCCTGAGTACATTCTGGCATACACTATGGTCATTACTTGGTTTCCAGCTCAATGTTTCCATAGATTTTCACCCGCAGACCGACAGACAAACCGAGGTGGTCAATCAAACCTTGGTTCATGCTCTGCACAGTTCCCTCATCAAGAATAAGCAATGGGATGTTTATCTTCACATCTTGTAACATAGCTACAATAGAGAAACAAATTATTCCACGGGATGTTCCCCATTCGAGGTCTGCTTAGGGTTCCAGCCACTAGTAACCACAGATTTTCCCATCAATTTGACTTTGTTCGGGTCAACGCAACATCCCAAAGACCAAAAAACATCTCAACACTTCATACATAAACTAGCACAATACCACAATCAAGTGACCGAATCGCTGCAAGAAGCCCAAGAGCGTGAAAAACAACGCCATGATAAACATAGAACAACTTTACATTTCCAGCCAGGGGACAAAGTTTGGCTACAAATGGACAAGCAATGCTTCAAAGGGAGACACCATAAGTTGCATCCTTTAAGGTATGGCCCATATACAGTTTTGGAGCACATAGGCGAAAATGCTTATCGGTTGGATCTCCCACCACATTTGGGAATTCATGACGTGATCAACATCAACAATTTGAAGCTCTTTGAGCCACCGCTCCTTGAAGACATAGTCATTTTCATACACCTGGTGGACAACATTCTGTATTTTCAACATCCATTATTGATGGATCAAATTCTGAATAGGAAGACTAGAACTACACATCAACGAGTAAATGTTTCTTATCTAGTCGTCGGGCATGGAAAAAATCCAGCACAAGCAAAGTGGATGACAGCCGAGACAATCTAGCGATGGTTTCCTAATTTGTTGATGAAAGCAGGGATGCTTTCAAATCTTAACAGGGAGGAATTGGACCAATAAGGAAGGACGCAAACCTTCCTTACAGAGCACACAACAAATTCGAGTCATGCACAGCAAGATAGAAGAAAAACAGAAATAATTCTATGTTGTATTTTATGTCAGCATCAGTCAGTCATTTTGTAATAAATCATATGAATAAGAAATATGCCTAAGTCTATGTAAGAGTCGGTATGTCAATAAGTTTTTGGAAATTTCTCTTGCGAAACTGAGCACAGAGAATTGCAGAAGAAAAAGGAAGCATCTTTTGTTCTGGGGAGATAAGCATTGTTTTAAAAAAACATTCTCAACAATCTAATGAAGTTTGATGAAGTTTGTTGAATATTGCATTACTATTTTTCCTGTGTGTAATTTGTCCTTGTCGTTTTCTTTGAGAGTAATTGAGAGACCAATTTCATTTCTTCTTGTTCGTTGAGTGTAAAAGAGAGTGTGCACCAAAGGATATGGTGTGCATCTCTTTTTTTTGTTGAGCATGTACCCAATTCACCTTCAATTCTTGTTTCTATTGAGCGTGGACACCAACTCACCTTCAGTTCATTTTGGTTGGCAGCGTGAGGGAAATATCAAGCACACATATTCAAGAAGTGGAGGAGACACGCAGTTTTCTAGTTTTCTCAGCATAGACAACTAGATGGACGTCTCCATTTCTCTGTATAAAAATGTGGCGCCCCCACCCATCTAGTAATTTTCTTTTCCTCTTATTCTTTAATGTAGGCCACATCTAACACATCCCTTCTTGCTAAACACTCATCCTTCTATCGAGCCCATTTATAATATCTTTCAAAAAAATTGTGTCTCCTTTGTCAAACGACGCCTTCACACACAAATCAATGAGTCCAAATGTTTTAAGAAGATGGTGACTTTAGAAGTAGCAATGAATAAGCACAACATCAATATAAATTCTACTTCTTGTTCTTCTCATGGACATGCACTTTCTACTTTTGGTTTCTTTTTCAATGGAATGCCAACTTCTTCTGATGAGTGTGTTATTGATTCTATATCATTTTATCATATGGATAAGGATAAAGCCATATTTTCTACTCTAAATGAATGTAAAACCAAGAAAATATTTGTTGGTGATGATAGATCTCTTAGTGTTGTAGGGTTTGGAACATTTCAGGTAGATAATTGGCATTTTAATGATGTATTATGTGTTGCAAGTCTTCCCTACAACCTTCTATCAGTATAGCAAATCACTCATTCAAGTGAAGTTAAAAATGTAAAGTTTTCACCTCACCAAGTTGTAATATAGGATCTAAAATATCCTTTGTATGTTCTTCCAATTGGAATTTTTTATGATATTACCAAGTTTTACAAATTTGAAAACTTTGGTTCATCATATTTTCTATAAATACCCCTCAGTTGTTACGACTACATGTGACACAACGCAAAATCAACAAAAAAAGAAATTATTGTTTTAAGAAGGAAGGCAACAACGACAACAATTAATCAACACAAATTGACGGTGAACACAACGCATGAAATCAGGCAACATAAAACAATGAACCAGCATACAGGCACATTATGAAACTAGATGAAACATGTGATAATCAATAGACAGATAAAATGGCTACTCGCCCGACACAAGCAAGACCATGCCTACAAGCTAAAGGACAAAATCAACAACCCGACATAACAACTTCAATGACCAGTAACTAGAACCCTCTACGGAATGCAAAACCAAATGCATTAAGGTGTTATAGAACCAAGTACCAACATCAATTACAACAAACAATACGTCCACATCAGGAAGCACAAGACTACAACCAGGTTATCATTTGCATATATCCATCAGGGTGCGAAAAGATCCCCTCATCAGGAATCATCTCGTCACAAGGCAACAGGCATGACCGTAACCATGGTGAAACATAACATATCTAGACCTCAAACCCAAGCTAAATCCAACGCACTAGGAGACCGAATTAACTGTTTAAATACTTGAATACTACCCAAGCACCCAATTGACAAGTCAACAAGACGCAAGGGAAATCTGACTACTATAACAATCATACATCACAATAAATTCTGAAACAACCTACATCAACATGGTTAGTGGTGAAAAATAAATCTAATCTTTAACCCATCATACCTCACATTAATTCCCTAAATCCACATAAGTCATACATTCCTTAAACTAATCTTTCTTTACCATTTATGGAATAACTACTTGTTTTTTTTTTGCATTGAAAAAGAGAAATAGTATATGCACTTAACATAATCAATACTAATACTAGTGTAATGAGGAATGTAATGATAAATTATACTATGTTAGGATAGTAAGAGGTATATCCTCTTATATGTACTAGTTATTCCATGGTGACACTTTGACTACAACAATTTGTACATATTAAAAAAAATTATAATCAAAACAATTAGTTCATGGTAACTATTTTCCAATTCCAAATATTAGATAAGTATTTTTCTAAGGATGAATCCATTATAACCAGACTAGTCATGTATGTCTATTTACCTTTATGATTTAAAGTAAAAGGTGATTCTTATAAGAACTATATTGTTAGCCAAGAGGAATCTTTTTTGTTTGTCTAGTAATTAGATGTTGCTAACAATATGTTGTCTAGCGTTGATATGTTGTCTATCAATATTGATATTCTATCTATGATATCACTATCCATTAATGCTATTATAATATTGTTATCCATTCCATTTCTGAGATTTATATTAACAATGATTCACTCTCTAACAATGTTATCTAACAAATGTACTATCTAACCAAATGTTGTATAATAATAAATTTGTTGCCTAACAATGGCATTGTTGTCCCACAATACATGAAATCGATGTTTATTAACACATGACATAGCTATCTATTTAAATGAATGGTATCGTTGTCTATATATATTAAATTCACAGTCACACAATATATAAAATCGTTGTCAATATATACTAAATTCACAGTCACACGATATATATAAATGGTAAATTCNACATTTTCCAACCACACCTAGGTAAGTTTGTTGTTATTTATCTTGACAATATTATGATTTTCAGAAGATCTTGGGAGAATCACTTGCAACATCTACTCACGGTCTTGGCATTATTGCGAAAACACCAACTATAGGTAAAAGAGAAAAAATCATACTTTTCTCAGACATTGGTACACTACCTAGGATTCATTGTGGACTCGATAGGAGTTTGCCTGGATCTAGCCATTGTTCAAGCTATCTCTGCATGGTCAGCCTTGACTTCTACACAACTTCTGAAAAATTTTCTGGGCGGCATCAATTTTTATCGCAAATTCGTATACCATTTCTCATAGTTGGCGTGCCCTTTGCATCAACTAACCAACAAAGACAAGTTCTTATGGTCTCCATATGCACAACACCACTTTGATAATATGAAACAAGCATTATTCTCAGCACCAAGCATTATGCTCGGCATTACCCGATATTCTACAACCATTCGAAATTGAGTCCAATGCATCTCAGTTTGTGATTGGTGCAGTACTTAAAAAGGGAGTTCATCCCATTGCCTACCATTCAGAGACACTCTCAGCAACAAATCTCAACTACAACACTTATGACAAGGAATTTTATATCTTGGTCCAAGCCCTGAAATAATGGCGCCATTATATTTTGGTCAAAGAGACCATACTACACATAGATCATCATCCACTCATATTCATTAACTCCCAGATCAAGATACAAGAACAACTTCATCTCAAATGGGCTGCATACACGCAACAATTTCACCTGGTCATTAATTACAAGAAGGGAACTCCAAACATGATGATAGATTTATTAAGCAGACCACCCACATAAGTGATGAATATATTGGCAGTACGTTGTGCAGCCTATGACATTTGGAAATAAATGTATGCATCAGATCCCAACTTCAAAGAGATATGGATTGTAGTACAAGAACCCATAGTAATCAATCAGATACCATTCCTTGATTACACCATTTGTGACGGTTGGTTATATCGTCTTAATCAACTTTGTGTTCCGCAATCAGTTGATCGTTTGATTCTCATCAGAGAAGCGCATGCCTCTTCCTGTGGAGGCAAATTCGGGAATGAAAAAACACTCCTTCATATTCAACACCATTTCTATTGGCCCGCTATGTCCAAACAAGTGGACAATTTCATCAAAGCATGCACTCTCTACTCGCAGAGAAAACCATCTAATCAGAAACATGGCCTATATCAACCTTTTTCGATCCCTTCATGCCCATGGGAATCAATTTCTATGGATTTCCTGAGTGGCATCCCAACCACTCTTGGAAAACATGATGCAATTTGGGTTGTGGTGTGTAGATTGTCAAAGATGACGTTATTTCTCCCATACCACAAAACAACTTTGGCTACATAAACCGCTGAACTTTTGTTCCGCCATGTGTGCCCACATTTTGGTCTACCAAGCAGCATCATTTAGGATCATGACTCGCATTGCCTGAGTACATTCTGGCATACACTATGGTCATTACTTGGTTTCCAGCTCAATGTTTCCATAGATTTTCACCCGCAGACCGACAGACAAACCGAGGTGGTCAATCAAACCTTGGTTCATGCTCTGCACAGTTCCCTCATCAAGAATAAGCAATGGGATGTTTATCTTCACATCTTGTAACATAGCTACAATAGAGAAACAAATTATTCCACGGGATGTTCCCCATTCGAGGTCTGCTTAGGGTTCCAGCCACTAGTAACCACAGATTTTCCCATCAATTTGACTTTGTTCGGGTCAACGCAACATCCCAAAGACCAAAAAACATCTCAACACTTCATACATAAACTAGCACAATACCACAATCAAGTGACCGAATCGCTGCAAGAAGCCCAAGAGCGTGAAAAACAACGCCATGATAAACATAGAACAACTTTACATTTCCAGCCAGGGGACAAAGTTTGGCTACAAATGGACAAGCAATGCTTCAAAGGGAGACACCATAAGTTGCATCCTTTAAGGTATGGCCCATATACAGTTTTGGAGCACATAGGCGAAAATGCTTATCGGTTGGATCTCCCACCACATTTGGGAATTCATGACGTGATCAACATCAACAATTTGAAGCTCTTTGAGCCACCGCTCCTTGAAGACATAGTCATTTTCATACACCTGGTGGACAACATTCTGTATTTTCAACATCCATTATTGATGGATCAAATTCTGAATAGGAAGACTAGAACTACACATCAACGAGTAAATGTTTCTTATCTAGTCGTCGGGCATGGAAAAAATCCAGCACAAGCAAAGTGGATGACAGCCGAGACAATCTAGCGATGGTTTCCTAATTTGTTGATGAAAGCAGGGATGCTTTCAAATCTTAACAGGGAGGAATTGGACCAATAAGGAAGGACGCAAACCTTCCTTACAGAGCACACAACAAATTCGAGTCATGCACAGCAAGATAGAAGAAAAACAGAAATAATTCTATGTTGTATTTTATGTCAGCATCAGTCAGTCATTTTGTAATAAATCATATGAATAAGAAATATGCCTAAGTCTATGTAAGAGTCGGTATGTCAATAAGTTTTTGGAAATTTCTCTTGCGAAACTGAGCACAGAGAATTGCAGAAGAAAAAGGAAGCATCTTTTGTTCTGGGGAGATAAGCATTGTTTTAAAAAAACATTCTCAACAATCTAATGAAGTTTGATGAAGTTTGTTGAATATTGCATTACTATTTTTCCTGTGTGTAATTTGTCCTTGTCATTTTCTTTGAGAGTAATTGAGAGACCAATTTCATTTCTTCTTGTTCGTTGAGTGTAAAAGAGAGTGTGCACCAAAGGATATGGTGTGCATCTCTTTTTTTTGTTGAGCGTGTACCCAATTCACCTTCAATTCTTGTTTCTATTGAGCATGGACACCAACTCACCTTCAGTTCATTTTGGTTGGCAGCGTGAGGGAAATATCAAGCACACATATTCAAGAAGTGGAGGAGACACACAGTTTTCTAGTTTTCTCAGCATAGACAACTAGATGGACGTCTCCATTTCTCTGTATAAAAATGTGGTGCCCCCACCCATCTAGTAATTTTCCTTTCCTCTTATTATTTAATGTAGGCCACATCTAACACATCCCTTCTTGCTAAACACCCATCCTTCTATCGAGCCCATTTATAATATCTTTCAAAAAAATTGTGTCTCCTTTGTCAAACGACGCCTTCACACACAAATCAATGAGTCCAAATGTTTTAAGAAGATGGTGACTTTAGAAGTAGCAATGAATAAGCACAACATCAATATAAATTCTACTTCTTGTTCTTCTCATGGACATGCACTTTCTACTTTTGGTTTCTTTTTCAATGGAATGCCAACTTCTTCTGATGAGTGTGTTATTGATTCTATATCATTTTATCATATGGATAAGGATAAAGCCATATTTTCTACTCTAAATGAATGTAAAACCAAGAAAATATTTGTTGGTGATGATAGATCTCTTAGTGTTGTAGGGTTTGGAACATTTCAGGTAGATAATTGGCATTTTAATGATGTATTATGTGTTGCAAGTCTTCCCTACAACCTTCTATCAGTATAGCAAATCACTCATTCAAGTGAAGTTAAAAATGTAAAGTTTTCACCTCACCAAGTTGTAATATAGGATCTAAAATATCCTTTGTATGTTCTTCCAATTGGAATTTTTTATGATATTACCAAGTTTTACAAATTTGAAAACTTTGGTTCATCATATTTTCTATAAATACCCCTCAGTTGTTACGACTACATGTGACACAACGCAAAATCAACAAAAAAAGAAATTATTGTTTTAAGAAGGAAGGCAACAACGACAACAATTAATCAACACAAATTGACGGTGAACACAACGCATGAAATCAGGCAACATAAAACAATGAACCAGCATACAGGCACATTATGAAACTAGATGAAACATGTGATAATCAATAGACAGATAAAATGGCTACTCGCCCGACACAAGCAAGACCATGCCTACAAGCTAAAGGACAAAATCAACAACCCGACATAACAACTTCAATGACCAGTAACTAGAACCCTCTACGGAATGCAAAACCAAATGCATTAAGGTGTTATAGAACCAAGTACCAACATCAATTACAACAAACAATACGTCCACATCAGGAAGCACAAGACTACAACCAGGTTATCATTTGCATATATCCATCAGGGTGCGAAAAGATCCCCTCATCAGGAATCATCTCGTCACAAGGCAACAGGCATGACCGTAACCATGGTGAAACATAACATATCTAGACCTCAAACCCAAGCTAAATCCAACGCACTAGGAGACCGAATTAACTGTTTAAATACTTGAATACTACCCAAGCACCCAATTGACAAGTCAACAAGACGCAAGGGAAATCTGACTACTATAACAATCATACATCACAATAAATTCTGAAACAACCTACATCAACATGGTTAGTGGTGAAAAATAAATCTAATCTTTAACCCATCATACCTCACATTAATTCCCTAAATCCACATAAGTCATACATTCCTTAAACTAATCTTTCTTTACCATTTATGGAATAACTACTTGTTTTTTTTTTGCATTGAAAAAGAGAAATAGTATATGCACTTAACATAATCAATACTAATACTAGTGTAATGAGGAATGTAATGATAAATTATACTATGTTAGGATAGTAAGAGGTATATCCTCTTATATGTACTAGTTATTCCATGGTGACACTTTGACTACAACAATTTGTACATATTAAAAAAAATTATAATCAAAACAATTAGTTCATGGTAACTATTTTCCAATTCCAAATATTAGATAAGTATTTTTCTAAGGATGAATCCATTATAACCAGACTAGTCATGTATGTCTATTTACCTTTATGATTTAAAGTAAAAGGTGATTCTTATAAGAACTATATTGTTAGCCAAGAGGAATCTTTTTTGTTTGTCTAGTAATTAGATGTTGCTAACAATATGTTGTCTAGCGTTGATATGTTGTCTATCAATATTGATATTCTATCTATGATATCACTATCCATTAATGCTATTATAATATTGTTATCCATTCCATTTCTGAGATTTATATTAACAATGATTCACTCTCTAACAATGTTATCTAACAAATGTACTATCTAACCAAATGTTGTATAATAATAAATTTGTTGCCTAACAATGGCATTGTTGTCCCACAATACATGAAATCGATGTTTATTAACACATGACATAGCTATCTATTTAAATGAATGGTATCGTTGTCTATATATATTAAATTCACAGTCACACAATATATAAAATCGTTGTCAATATATACTAAATTCACAGTCACACGATATATATAAATGGTAAATTCACAGTATAATAAATTCACAGTCTAATAAATGGTAAATTCCCAGTCTAATAAATATAATAATTTGTAGTCTAATAAATGGTAAATTCATAGTCTAATAAATGTAATAATTTGCAGTCTAATAAATGGTAAATTTGCAGTCTAATAAATGTAATAATTCGCAATATAATAAATGGTAAATTCGCAGTCTAATAAATGTAATAATTCGCAGTCACATGATATATATATATAAATGGTAAATTCACAGTCTAATAAGTCTAATAAATTCACAGCCTAATAAATGGTAAATTCGCAGTCTAATAAGTCTAATAAATTCACAATCTAATAAATGGTAAATTTGCAGTCTAATAAATGTAATATCATTGTGTAAATAACAATAAGATCCATGACTAAGGAACAAGAAAATCCAAACTAGAATGTTGTGTAAAAATTGGGTGAAAAGGCTGTGTAAAATGCCAAGAAAAATGTGGTGTGAAGGTTGGGTAAGATGCAAAGAAAAATGATTTTTCCCCTTTTCGCCAGGAGCCAAGGAATCAGAGATTAATCCTTCAGAGATTAATCATTCAATGCAGAGATAATAATTCAGGAATAAATCAATCAAATGCAGAGATACTCATTCACAAGGAGGGCACAAATATTAGAGATCAATCATAAAAGAAAAACGCAGAGATAAGTAAGGGATAGATAATTGGGCAAAATTTATCCTTCACTTATTATCCATGCACATGAAATAAGGGCATTTAAATCTAAGTCTTAAACATCAGAGTGAAGACAGACGATTAGGATCCTGGCCAACTGCTCAGGCACATACTAATAACTTAAAGGATGAGGGACAAAAGGTGAAAATAAAAAAAAATCTTTGTATTAAATCAATAAAAAAAAAACGCAGAGAAGTCATTACAATCAGATTTTGGGTTCACCATGGGAAATCAATTCAAAATACAGTGAGAATAAGGTGGGGATGACATTAACTTGTCTGGTCATAAAACATTGGGCTCATCAAGACAATTTGTTGAACATAAAAATGAAATCTTTGGATAATGTTACGTTGAATAAAACATAAACACACTGTAGAAGTACATTATTGAAGGAGTAGGAACAATATTTAAACTATCATTCAATACAAATATACACACGTGTATTGTAGCCAAATGTGAAAGCTTCGAAGTCATTGTCCCGCGTGAGCTCTTTCTAGCTCTCACTTTCCCACGNCATCCTTCTATCGAGCCCATTTATAATATCTTTCAAAAAAATTGTGTCTCCTTTGTCAAACGACGCCTTCACACACAAATCAATGAGTCCAAATGTTTTAAGAAGATGGTGACTTTAGAAGTAGCAATGAATAAGCACAACATCAATATAAATTCTACTTCTTGTTCTTCTCATGGACATGCACTTTCTACTTTTGGTTTCTTTTTCAATGGAATGCCAACTTCTTCTGATGAGTGTGTTATTGATTCTATATCATTTTATCATATGGATAAGGATAAAGCCATATTTTCTACTCTAAATGAATGTAAAACCAAGAAAATATTTGTTGGTGATGATAGATCTCTTAGTGTTGTAGGGTTTGGAACATTTCAGGTAGATAATTGGCATTTTAATGATGTATTATGTGTTGCAAGTCTTCCCTACAACCTTCTATCAGTATAGCAAATCACTCATTCAAGTGAAGTTAAAAATGTAAAGTTTTCACCTCACCAAGTTGTAATATAGGATCTAAAATATCCTTTGTATGTTCTTCCAATTGGAATTTTTTATGATATTACCAAGTTTTACAAATTTGAAAACTTTGGTTCATCATATTTTCTATAAATACCCCTCAGTTGTTACGACTACATGTGACACAACGCAAAATCAACAAAAAAAGAAATTATTGTTTTAAGAAGGAAGGCAACAACGACAACAATTAATCAACACAAATTGACGGTGAACACAACGCATGAAATCAGGCAACATAAAACAATGAACCAGCATACAGGCACATTATGAAACTAGATGAAACATGTGATAATCAATAGACAGATAAAATGGCTACTCGCCCGACACAAGCAAGACCATGCCTACAAGCTAAAGGACAAAATCAACAACCCGACATAACAACTTCAATGACCAGTAACTAGAACCCTCTACGGAATGCAAAACCAAATGCATTAAGGTGTTATAGAACCAAGTACCAACATCAATTACAACAAACAATACGTCCACATCAGGAAGCACAAGACTACAACCAGGTTATCATTTGCATATATCCATCAGGGTGCGAAAAGATCCCCTCATCAGGAATCATCTCGTCACAAGGCAACAGGCATGACCGTAACCATGGTGAAACATAACATATCTAGACCTCAAACCCAAGCTAAATCCAACGCACTAGGAGACCGAATTAACTGTTTAAATACTTGAATACTACCCAAGCACCCAATTGACAAGTCAACAAGACGCAAGGGAAATCTGACTACTATAACAATCATACATCACAATAAATTCTGAAACAACCTACATCAACATGGTTAGTGGTGAAAAATAAATCTAATCTTTAACCCATCATACCTCACATTAATTCCCTAAATCCACATAAGTCATACATTCCTTAAACTAATCTTTCTTTACCATTTATGGAATAACTACTTGTTTTTTTTTTGCATTGAAAAAGAGAAATAGTATATGCACTTAACATAATCAATACTAATACTAGTGTAATGAGGAATGTAATGATAAATTATACTATGTTAGGATAGTAAGAGGTATATCCTCTTATATGTACTAGTTATTCCATGGTGACACTTTGACTACAACAATTTGTACATATTAAAAAAAATTATAATCAAAACAATTAGTTCATGGTAACTATTTTCCAATTCCAAATATTAGATAAGTATTTTTCTAAGGATGAATCCATTATAACCAGACTAGTCATGTATGTCTATTTACCTTTATGATTTAAAGTAAAAGGTGATTCTTATAAGAACTATATTGTTAGCCAAGAGGAATCTTTTTTGTTTGTCTAGTAATTAGATGTTGCTAACAATATGTTGTCTAGCGTTGATATGTTGTCTATCAATATTGATATTCTATCTATGATATCACTATCCATTAATGCTATTATAATATTGTTATCCATTCCATTTCTGAGATTTATATTAACAATGATTCACTCTCTAACAATGTTATCTAACAAATGTACTATCTAACCAAATGTTGTATAATAATAAATTTGTTGCCTAACAATGGCATTGTTGTCCCACAATACATGAAATCGATGTTTATTAACACATGACATAGCTATCTATTTAAATGAATGGTATCGTTGTCTATATATATTAAATTCACAGTCACACAATATATAAAATCGTTGTCAATATATACTAAATTCACAGTCACACGATATATATAAATGGTAAATTCGCAGTATAATAAATTCACAGTCTAATAAATGGTAAATTCACAGTCTAATAAATGGTAAATTCCGAGTCTAATAAATATAATAATTTGTAGTCTAATAAATGGTAAATTCATAGTCTAATAAATGTAATAATTTGCAGTCTAATAAATGGTAAATTTGCAATTTAATAAATGTAATAATTTGCAATATAATAAATGGTAAATTCGCAGTCTAATAAATGTAATAATTCGGAGTCACATGATATATATATAAATGGTAAATTCACAGTCTAATAAGGCTAATAAATTCATAGCCTAATAAATGGTAAATTCGCAGTCTAATAAGTCTAATAAATTCACAATCTAATAAATGGTAAATTTGCAGTCTAATAAATTCACAATCTAATAAATGGTAAATTTGCAGTCTAATAAATGTAATATCATTGTGTAAATAACAATAAGATCCATGACTAAGGAACAAGAAAATCCAAACTAGAATGTTGTGTAAAAATTGGGTGAAAAGGCTGTGTAAAATGCCAAGAAAAATGTGGTGTGAAGGTTGGGTAAGATGCAAAGAAAAATGATTTTTCCCCTTTTCGCCAGGAGCCAAGGAATCAGAGATTAATCCTTCAGAGATTAATCATTCAATGCAGAGATAATAATTCAGGAATAAATCAATCAAATGCAGAGATACTCATTCACAAGGAGGGCACAAATATTAGAGATCAATCATAAAAGAAAAACGCAGAGATAAGTAAGGGATAGATAATTGGGCAAAATTTATCCTTCACTTATTATCCATGCACATGAAATAAGGGCATTTAAATCTAAGTCTTAAACATCAGAGTGAAGACAGACGATTAGGATCCTGGCCAACTGCTCAGGCACATACTAATAACTTAAAGGATGAGGGACAAAAGGTGAAAATAAAAAAAAATCTTTGTATTAAATCAATAAAAAAAAAACGCAGAGAAGTCATTACAATCAGATTTTGGGTTCACCATGGGAAATCAATTCAAAATACAGTGAGAATAAGGTGGGGATGACATTAACTTGTCTGGTCATAAAACATTGGGCTCATCAAGACAATTTGTTGAACATAAAAATGAAATCTTTGGATAATGTTACGTTGAATAAAACATAAACACACTGTAGAAGTACATTATTGAAGGAGTAGGAACAATATTTAAACTATCATTCAATACAAATATACACACGTGTATTGTAGCCAAATGTGAAAGCTTCGAAGTCATTGTCCCGCGTGAGCTCTTTCTAGCTCTCACTTTCCCACG
>JZKD02S2441529.1:0-10866 GCA_000966675.3 Picea glauca
TAGCCCACACTGGGTGAACCACGTAAATCTGTGTCTCTCTTGTATTGTGTGTCTTCTGTGTTTTGTTTCTGCATTTGTTTTATTTTATTGCTCCACGGTCATGTTTTTCTAATAGAGGATCTGTAGATGGTTGTTATTATTTCAGGAATTTTATTTTGAAGTAATAGTCAAACTAGGGATGTTGAATGCAGGACCTAATCACTTGTCAAGGTTAAGCAATGGAGAATAACCCACTAACTTGGAAGAAAACTTCCCTAATTCACAATTATTTTCAGTAAGGTAGATGATGAATATTTTGTTGATATCATTGAATTCTTAAGTACAGGAGTTTTGCCATAGGCATTTAGTACTACGAAGTAGAAAAATCCAGTATTCATAGCTACATAATATGAACTCATTGTAGGTCAGTTATATAATATGGGCACAGACAACATTTTCAGAAGGTGTGTATTAGAACATGAATGGTCCATGGTGTTAGCAGAAGCTCATGAAGGTATAGATGGAGGACACTATGCAGGAAAACATATTGTATAGAAGGCATTGTGCACAAGTTTATGGTGTCCAATAGTTCATAATGATGCCAAGTAATATTTCCATAATTGTGATGTATTTCAGAGGGTTGGAAAACCCAACAGGAGGGATGAGATGCCCCTAAGACCACAAGTAAATCTACAGGTATTTCACAAATGGAAAATAGATTTTTTTGGACCTATTAATACACTAACAAGAAGGTCAGGATCTAAATATATCATTACTGTGACCCAATACTTAACCAGATGGGAAGAAGCAACATCAATCAAAGATTGCAATGTAGATACAACAACACACTTCTTATTTGAGCAAGTGATCGGAAAATTTGGATGTCCCAGGATTTTGATGAGTAACAGAGGAACCCATTTTATTAATAGTATTATCAAGACTATGACTGAGGAGTTTGAAGTATATCCCCATAAGAGTACACCATATCATCCTCAAGCAAATGCGGAAGTCGAAGCTTTCAACAAGACTTTGGAGAATTCTTTGACTAAGATCTACAATGTTAATAGGGATGATTGGGATTTTAAAATACTAGCAATACTATGGGAATACAGGACCACATCAAAGAAGTTGACAGGACAACCACCATTCAGATTGGTGTATGGATGGGAAGCAGTGGTTCCATTCGTGTTTCTAGTACCCAGACTATGCGTAGTAGCAATTACCAACATGACATAAAGAGGTGCACTATAAGAGAGGTTAAGTCAACTGATGGAAATGTAAGAAGACATGATTCTGGCAGGATTTCACCAAGAGGTACATAAATCAAGGGACAAAGTCTGACATGAAAGACACATAAAGAAGGAGAGATTTAAGGAGGGAGACCTAGTTCTCCTCTATGACAACAAATTTTTGCAACACCCTGGTAAGTTCAGAATGCATTGGCTAGGTTCATATGAAGTAAACACTATCACAAATGGAGGATATGTGTAGCTAAAGGACTTGGGGGGAATAGAAATGAAAGAAATGGTCAATGGTAGTCAAATGAAACTGTATAGGGAAAATCGACCTACTAACTCTTACAAGTTACAACGCAGTAAGAAGACCAAGTATATAGTGTACTATAGTGTATATTAGGAAATAAAACTGATAAAAATAAATAAAAAGTAGAAAAAAGAAGAAAAATAAAGACAAAAGTAGAAAAAGAAGGAAAATACAAAACATTGGGAAATGTCGTGTGCAACTGACAGTGAAATCAGTGTGGCAAGTAAAATTTATTGCATGCAACATAGGATTGATAATAAGCAAACGCATCACACCAAAGAAAAGTCACAGCAGAAATGTGCGGTACACCAAAAATTTACAGCACATTGGAAAACAGGCCAACAGTAGAAAAATAAAGAACTGGTCTTCGAGGTAAAAAGGAATGAACCAATAATTTATGAAACTTAATGAAGCGTGCTCAAGAATATTTAAAACATTTATGGCCATCAAAGAAGTGTCTCCTAGAAGATTTAGGGAATTTATGACACCCTGTATATAACTGAAACGTGGGCCAAACAATAATCATTGTGAATTTACATATCTACGGAGCTAAGGAGCATGAAGACAGGTGGTGAACAGGAGAGTTTGAAGATCTTAGTAGCCAAATTTCAATTGTAGAAGGATGAATTACCCAGGATGGCACCTCCAAATTTCAGCGCACCTAGCCAAACAACACAGAAAACATACAGCAGCCAAAGGTCATCACAGGAACTTGCAAAGGAAGAATAGGGTTATACACAACCAGAGGGAATCATCAATGTCAACACAATTCCTTCACCATAGGCCAAACCAGTGAGTGCCACACTGGTAGAGGAAGAAGGGCAAGCCCTGATGACAGTTGGGATGGAGGATATCAATAAGCAGGAAAGGAAAACCCAATTGGAACCTCTCCAGGAGAAAGAAGCAAAAATAATTGTTGAACTGGAGGAGAAGAATACAAGGATGGATAATGTTCATAAAAAGAGTGCGGAGTCTCTGAAGAAACACATTACAATGTAGATGGTAAAGGATCTCACAGAGAAACATGTGCAAGTGAAAGAAAAATGAGAGGAACTAGAAGGAAAGTTCCATGACTTGGAGAAGGTTGAATAGGGAGAAAACAACAACTAAGTGGCTAAAGACAAGCCACATGTTAGTATTGGGGGCCTGCTGTTGCAGGCCTATGTTGGGAGGAAGATCTTTTTTTGGGAGCATATCTATTTTTGGAAGAGAAAGTCTATTTTTGGAGAATGCACCCTAGGAGGAAGAAAATCAACATGCAGAAAAAGAAGGAAAATAAACGTGGTGTGCATGCATACAAGCCTAACTATGCTAGGGTTAGGGATTTTTACAATATTTTAATGACTATAAGCCAATAGATTAGTATAAATAAAGACATACGAGGTCTAGTTTGGGGGTTCGGAAGCCATTGATTGTAGTGAGTTTTGTTATGTTTATTGTGGTAGAGTGGAATAAGCTAGTGTATGAGGGTTAGGTCACAGGTTGAGGAGCCTAGTGTGATATAGTCAACCTCTCAGAGGGTACTTACCCTCCTTTTGATTTTAATATTGAATATGTAATGCACGAAGTGAATATTTTGCAGCAAAATGAATAAAAGAGTAGAAGAACCAGATCTTTGTGGATGTATCCCCAAGAGGGGGTGAACCACGGTAAAATAATTTGTTCTATGTGTTGTTATTGAATTATTTTACTATTCTTTTAATCATTCACTAAAGAATGAATGGTTAAATCTAAATATAACAACATGCATGCATAATTTAATGGTGAATTAATCCTAGAAGTAGATGAATGATAATTGATTATGTATAAGGGAGAGAATCTAAACACAGTCCCCACTCCTTCCTAGACTGCAAAAACCTGAGTATTATAGTCTCCCATAAATCTATCTCGGGTGAGACTGCATTGTGCACTCTATTCACAGCATTGGCTTCAAGTTTGCCAGGAGGGTCGATAGTTTGGAGGGTTTTGTTGGAAACCTATTGGAGATCAGAACCTGGGTCAGCCCAAGTAACCAAAATCTATCATAAACCTATCAAAATTCAAATACCACTTCCTTGGATATTTATTTAGGCCATACGAACTCTTCTTCAACCTACATACTAATTTATCCTTCCCTTTGACCTCATACCCCTATGGTTGTTCCAAATCCCCATGGAGAATATTTGTATTAGCATCTAATGGTTGAATATCCAAATATCATTACCACTAGACTTAAAATAGTTCTAATTGAAGTCAATTTAACAACAAGATAAAATATTTCATCAAAATATATACCTTTCTTCTATGCAAACCCTTTTGCAATAAGTCTGGTTGTGTGCCTTTTTTTTCCTCCTTCTTCCTTTCACCTGTAAACCCATTCATTCTGAAATTATCTTTTACCTTCATGAAAAAAAACCAAGTCCCAAGTGTGATTATGTACCAAAGAGTCCATCTCCTCTTTTATGCCTTACTCCCACTTCTTTCCAACTTCTACTTGCATTACTTATTCATATCTTTATGGTTCACCAAAATCAATCATCAATAAATAATACATTGAAGGAGAGTATTTTCAAGTAGGTTTTCTTATCGTAGTTAATATTCTTATGGGAATTTAAGGTTCCTGTCGTTATTGTTGTTATTGAACATTTTGATTTCCTACCACCACTAAGATTTTATTTTCTTTAAATCTATCAAGCATTGTGTATTATGTGTTTCCCTTTCCTATTTCTTTGCCTACAATCAATATTTGTACATGACCTTCTCATTGGATACCACTTCTCTACTCCTTTAAATGATTTTGTGATTTTCATAATGCCATAAGAGATAACAAAAACCATTAACTCTGTATCTAAACAAAGTACACTTCTTGGATTTTGCATCAATCTTTGTTCTATTTTCTTTATCAATATGGACAAAATCTTCATAATCAAAAGTCTTCAGAAATGATTAGTTTTCCTTTTTACATTTCCATGCCTCCTATGGAATGCCACCATCCAAGGAACTTGAAGGCCCTCTATTTATTAAGTAAAAAAAAATATCCACAACCTCTATCCAAAACTATAAGAGAAATATTGCATGCAATCTCATTCTCTTTGTACACTACATGATTGTCTTGTTCATCCTTTATGACACACCATTTTCTAGTGGTGTTCCTAGAACTATACTCTATCTATGAATCCCATGGTATGAACAGTAACTATCAAACTCCTTACTACAATATTCACCTCCATTTTCTGATTTGTGGTCTTGTTGCAGTAACATGTTTGCATTGAAAAGGGAACCATGATTTCAAATAAGCATAGTCTAAAAGGCCAATAATTTTACTATTTTCTAACATGCTCTCTCTCCCCCAATTATAGTTATTAATCCTTTGATAGTTCCTTCAACTAAACACCATATACTACATGTATTTTCCATTATTCATTAAAATTCCTCCATCATTTTCATGATTTTGGAGGGTCATTGAGTTACCAATCATGCATCATTATATGGATGGGATGGTTATTACAAATGCATCTTTGTTTCAAATTCAAATTCAAACATATGAACTTGATGCATTTACCTTTGACATTTTTTAGAAAAAAAAAGTATGTTCTTGCAATTCCCATGAACGATTATATGTATTTTTTGTGTGTGCAACTCATTATTCCCTATCATGGCTCTTTACAAACTCTATATGCCACTGTTACCTCCACACTAGTTGCAATATTCAATATGATGCCCCTCCTTCCACAAGGTAATTATGTAGACTCTATTTTCCCTCCTTTAATTTGGTTCAATCTTAAGTAGACACATTTTTTCACAACTTCTTGAGGTTCTTGATCTATGAACTACCATGGGTATTCCACTGGAATATTTTGTCGCAACAAATCTTGTAATATTCTAAAATATTAGATTATGCAATTTATTTCCTTAGATCCCAAATTAATTATTATTATCTTAATGCTTAGATTTATGAAAATAAAATAATTTGATTATCTAGGTGGATATTGGTGGCCACCCACCTATTCCACTAATTCAGAATGGTTCCATATCTTGATAGTTTTTCTACAATTTTTCGGGTCTTAAACATCTAGGGTCATTTTGATGCCCTAAATGACATTTTTTTGGCACAACAACGCCTAATGTGTAGTTCGAGGCATATGCTAGGCCGAACAGAATGTGTACTCCTTGGCTAGAAATTTCTGATGGGGTGCTGAGGGCCCCAAATGGAGATCGTGTGAAACATTTTCACCCCTAGGAAGTTGATGTATCAACTAACCACATAGGGGCCCACAAAACTTTTGGTGTTTCATATTCTAGGGTCATGGTTTTGGACGCTTAGGGTTTTCTCATTGATGCTTTATGTTAAAAACAAATTGTGGCCTCTTTGTAATCAACTTATTGCAAATGAGTGTAGTTGTCACATATCTCTCTTTATAGATAAGCTACCACTATTCTAGCTAGCTTGTGTGCTTTGCATTTTATAATATTTTGTATTCCAGACAAACATTAATATAATTTGAGTTTAATTATACTACTCATGTGTTTCTTGCGATATATGTATTTGTTTCCTTGTTATATGTCTGCCTTCATGGCATTCTCAATATAATATAGATCAATGGTATCATAGAAATCTTCTCTTTATCATTTCTCTATGCATGTCCTCGTTGAGGTCAGGGTACCAAGAGTTGTGTATTGAATTGGTTGAGCTTGGGGAAAAATACTCTTGTTGGCCCAAGAGTCCTCCCATGGTAGAAGAAAAGAGAGACGATGGAATAGGATATCCTATTAAATTATTTCTCGAGGAAGTCCTCATGCGACAAAGGAATGCAATAATGGATATTTTTTCCTAGATCCTTTGATGGTTTCCAACAAAAATGGAGGCACCTTCAAACAACAGTCACTTCGGAGGTGAAACTCCCTTTAAGGTACAACTTAAGTTTGATATTCCTTTACTTGAAGGCCAGATATATGTCGATGCTTTAGAAATATGGTTTAGTCTGCTAGAGCATTATTTTTTTGTCCTATTGTTTTCCAACAGTGAAAAAATCATCTTCGTGCTCCTTAAATCCCTTCCCCATGTTAAATATTGGTGGGAGACTTGTTGTGAGCAACATGTCAAAGATGATTATGCAATTGTTGGCCCAGGATCCACTTGGGTGGAATTTTTTTATGCCCTCATCGAGTAATACTACCTTTTTGGAAACTATGATGACTAGTACACGAGATCGAAAACTCTACATCATGAGAGAGACTAGATAGTGCCAAAGTACACCAACATCTTCTATACCTTATGCACAAATTTGTGTATTAATTACTCTGAGAGACACCTGGTATTGAAGTACCATAGTGGCATACATAGGTACATCCAAATAGATATGGATTTCATGGACATATCCTCACTTGGAGTCATTTACCAATTTGATGTCAAGATCGAGAAAAAGTTCCAACAAAAGAATAAGAAGGATTTCAATTCTGGAAACCCATCACAGCAAAAGCATGGTAAAGGTGGCCTTAAATATCAAATAGAAGGACTTAGAAAGGATGGCCAACCCCGGGACAACCATTCCAATCCACAAGAAAATAAGGGTAATGGGAAGTTGAAGAACGACACTATAAGGTGGTGTGAGTTCCATAAACTCCCTTAGCACAACATTGATGGATGTCACTCCAAACAATCATTGGTGGATGAGAAAAAATCCTCAAATTTGAATATTGATTCAGGTTCTGATTCAAAACTAGATAAGGTAAAATAGATCATTGACACAGAACACAGTGTCACCATCACTACCAAAAAAGTCTAGTTAGAGGAACTAGAGGATCCTGAAGAAGGGGAGCACCTCTTCAACTCATAGATGTGGGTGAATGGGACCCCCCTCCATTTCATTATTGATAGAGGTATCTAGAATAACCTATTATCATAATAGGTCTTCAATAGGTTGAACCTAACAACGATGTCGCATCCTCAATGATACACCATCAGTTGGTTTAGTCAGGGATAAGACATATGCATCATCCAGTAATGTCACCTAGACTACAACATCAAATGTTCAAAGATGAGGTATTGTGTGATTTCCCCCCCCTTGAAGTTTGTGATGTTCTTTTAGGAAAACCCTATATGTGGAAGAGTCATGTTGTTTATGAATCTAGGCCCCATAGTGTCATTATTACTCTCAGAGGTCAACTCTACAGGCTACCAAAAGTAGTCCTAACTATTTTGGTCTCTTTGACCTCCGTGAAGTAGTGCATAAAGGTGGTCTCTCAGACCGGGAGATTTTTCCTCTTTATGGTCTAGTTGGAAGGTGAACAGAAGGTCATTGAAACTGCCAAAACATATTCATGAGGTCTCTCTACATAGAAGCAAAAGGTGAACAAGATAGTAGAAGAGCACAAAGACATATTTACCTTGCCTACTAGGGTGCCTTTGTAATTCTAGGTAAAGAACTCAATTAACTTGACACCTGGTGATCCTCTTCCTAATGGAACTATATACATGTTTTCTATTATGGATAATGAATAAATCAAATGTTATATCCAAGAACTAATTCTGAAGGGCCACATCAAACCAAGCTCCTCATCTTGTTGGAGCCTAATTTTTTTGGTATAGAAGAAGGATATGAGACATGGTGACTTTGTATTGATTATATAGCCTTTAACAAGATCATATTCAAGAATAGGTACCCAATCCCCCAAATTGATGATCTTCTTAATCAACTCAAGGGACCAAATTTTTCAGTAATATTGATCTGAATTCAAACTACCACTAGGTGCATATTAAGCAAATTGATGTATGGAAGAACACCTTCAAGTATAAATAAAGTGTATTTGATTGGTTGGTCATTCCTTTCATCTTGAATAATTCCTCAACCACATTCATTCAGATGATATTGTGACCATTCACAAAATATTTTGTGGCTGTATATCTGGATGACATCCTCATCTTTAGAAAAACTCAGGAACATTAGAAGAAGGTTCAACATACCTTAGGCACCCTGCAAGAGAAACAATTATATGTAAATTTAGAGAAGTTGTCCTTTGACATGCATAGAATATAATATTTGGGATACATCATTGATGAGAATGGTGTGCATGTTGATCCATCTAAGATCCAATTCATCCATGATTGTTCATCCATGAAGACATTGACCGAGCTCCACAAATTCTTGGGCCTTGCCAAATTATAATGTAGGTTTGTGTTCAAGTTATCTCCCATCTCTTGGTCTTAAGTGATATAGGTGGAAATCAGTGGCCACCCACCTATTCCACTGGCTCAAAACAGGGGTTTCCACCTTGGCATTTTTTCTACAGTTTTTCGGGTCCTAAAATTTCGAGATCGTTTTGAGGCCCTAAACGACATTTTTTGGGAGAAGCACAATCACACTATAGGATTTATCCATAGTTTCATGGAAACATGTGTATTCCTCATATATTTCTTTCCAACTATCTATCGTGCACCTAAAAAAATATTGTATGCAAAAGTTACGACCCCGGGAAGTTGGTGTACCAACTTACCCCATCGAGGCCCACATAACTTTTGGCCTTTCATCTTCTGGGGTTAGGGTTTTGAATTTTATTTATGTTAAAAAGGCCTTTGGAGCCTCATTGTAACCATCATATTATTATGAATGATCGTATCCATAATATCTCTTCATAGAGATAATATTACACCATTCTAGCGAGTTCATTCACTCTGTATTTTTACAGTTTATGTACATTTGTTTCATTAATAAAAATTGTGCATTATTGTATCTCTATGTTTCTGGAAATATATCTGTGTATTTACTTATTATATTTCCACCTTCATTTTATTCTCAAAATAATCTATATTATTGGTATCAGAGCATGTTACTCCTTGTCCTTTCTTAGTGCATGTCCCCGACGAGGTCAAGGTATAGAAAGTTGTGTCTCGAGCTAGTTTCTCTTGAGGACAACTGCTCTCGCCAACCCAAGCGACCTCCCATGGTGGAATAAATGAGAGATGAGGGAGAATAATATTCCATTGATTTTTTTCTCGTGGAATCCCTTGCACAATAGAGGAATGAGATGTTGGAGAATTTTTCCCAAATCCTTCAATGATTGCCAACAATAGCAGGTGTGTCTTCATCAAGAATTATCTTTGGATATGCTAACCCATTCAAGGTACAAGTTCATTTCTTTATTCCCGTATTTGAAGGTAAAATCAATGTGGATGCTTTGGAAAATTGGTTAAATACGATAGAATGATATTTCTCTATCCACAGTCTTTTCGACAGAGAAAAGATCACTTTTGTGCTCCTTAAGGCTCTCCTCCATGTCAAACATTGGTGGGAAAGTTACTAGGAGAAAAAATCCACAGAGGATTCTAGAATATTTGGGGCTAATCCCACTTGGTATTTTTTTATAGATGCAATCAAGGAGCAATATCACCCTGTGGGAAACTATGATGGCCAGTACATGAGATGGACCATGCTGCATCAAGAGAGGGGCCAAACAGTGTCAAAGCTCACAAATACCTTCCATACCTTGCGCACTAAGCTGGGTATCAAATATTCTGAGTGGCATCTTCTTCTAAAATACCACGAGGCTCTACAAAGGTACATCCAAAATAAAATGGAGTTTCTAGACATCTCATAACTGGGAGTTTCTTATCGATATGTTGTCAAAATCGAGCAGAAATTTAAGTAGTAGAACAAGTGTGAATTTAGGTCTGCAAATCTATAACAAATAAAATATGCTAAAGGCAGCAAAAGAAGAATAGAAATGGGAATATGAAGGACACTAGGAAGTGGTGTGAATTCCAAAATCTATTGGCACAACACCGATGAATGTCACTCAAAACTTTCATTGGTAGCCAAGCTCAAAGAAACAAAGTCGAGCCTCGAATTGGAATCTAATTCAGACAATAATAAAAGGAGACAAATAATTGATGTAGAACCCACTGCTATGGTCATGACCACAACAATCCAACCAGAAGAACTAAATGATCCTGAGGATGGGGAGTGCCTCTTCCATTCACAGATGTGGGTAAAGGGGACCCCACTATATTTTATTGTTGATAGTGGAATCCAGAAGAACCTAATATTATTAGAGGTCATCAAGTAGTTGGATTTGCTAACAACACGACATCCACAACCATACAACATCGGGTGGATTCGGCAGGGTCAAGATATTCCTGTCAACCATCATTTTTTCTTGTCCTACAACATCAAGCCCTTCAAGGATGAGGTACTGTATGATGCTTCCCCACTGGAATTCTGTGATGTTGTGTTAGGCCAGCCATATATGTGGAAACTTCATGCTATTTATGAGTCTTGACCCCGTAGCATCATTGTTACTTTGGGGGGTCAACACTATAGGATACCAAAGGTAGTCCCGACTATTGTCTTGACAAAACAGTGTTGCAAG
>JZKD02S2441551.1:42395-54627 GCA_000966675.3 Picea glauca
AACTTGGACCCCCCCCATTAAAGGAAGAAGTTGGGGGGGGGGTACGATATGCGATGTGGACCGTAGATCTGAGCATGCACTACTCAGCCTTTTAGATCGACACTCTCCTTAGCACAACACGCCAAACCATCAAATCATTGATGAACTTAGGATACAAATATAAAGTGGGTTGTTCAAGCACCCCTTTTTCTGCATTTTTTCACCAAGGTGTTATTTCCTAAGGGAAAAACACCCCTCTATAAAAAATATGTGCTAACATTAGGCTCCATGGAGGATAATTGCCTCCCTGCGAGGCTCTAAGAACTTCAGTAGTTTCAGTGCCTATTCTAAGGGCTATGGGGTCAGCTACAAAAAAAAAAGAAAAATGATAATTACAATGGCGTGAAAATTCCACTCATGGATCAAGCAAAGAACTTCTTCAGAAAATTCCCATTTACAGGTCCACCAAAAACTTCAACACCCTCCAAATTCTACAACTTGTAAGTATTGTTTGAAAATACTTCAGAGATTCTGAATGGCCCAATCCACAAGGTGTTGAATTTACCGTGCTTGCCTTTGTCCTGCTTGGGCGCATCCCATTTGAGTACTAGATATCCCAGCTGGAAATCCTCTTTTCTTACCTTCCTATCAAAAGCCTACTTGATCTTTTGTTGATGTTCGTGTGCTTTGTACAACAACTGCTCTCTAGTCTGTTGTTCCTCGACCAACTGTTGTATTCTTCTGATCATATCATCAAGCTCTCCTTGGTAGTCTTGGAAGAATTTTTCCATAGGCAACGCAAGATGAGAAGGAAAAATGGCCTCAACTCCATACACAAGCTGGAAAGGATAGACACCAAGAGACCTTTTTGTTGTCACTCTATCAGCTCACAAAGAAAAAATGAGCCTTGAATCCCATGCTTTTTTGTTGTCCTCTAAAAATATTTTGATGATCTTTATAAGGATCTTGTTAGAGGATTATGCCAGTCCATTCCCTTGGGGTTAGTAAGGAGTAGAGTGGATCAAATCGATTCCAAATTGCTCACAAAACCAGAGTAATGGTTCATCCTTGAAATATGCAACATTATCAGTGACAATCTTGTTTGGACAACCAAACCTTGCCATAATATCCTCAAGAAAACCAACGATTAATTTGTGGGAAGAACTCCTTATGGGGATGTATTCTATCCACTTGGTAAAATAATCTGTGGAAGTCAATATCCACCTATGATGACCACTCGAAGAAGGATGAATTTCTCCAATAAAATCTAGGCCCCACTGTTGAAAGGGTCCTGAAGCTACCACAAGCTTCAATGGAAAAGACATGAGCTGCTAATTTCCAGAGAAATTTTGACACTTAACACAAACCCTTATCTTTGCATGGACATCGATGAATAGACTAGGCTAGAAATATCCATCCCTAAGAATCCTATAGGTTGTGGTCCTCCAGAAGTGATGTCCCCCACATAAATTGTCATGAAAATCAAACATAATCTTTTGGGCCTCTTGTGGGTCTAAAAATATCAACAACACTCCTAGAGGGTCTTTCCAATACAAGACTTGATCAATAAGATAGTATCTAATTGATTTAAGCTTTAAGACTCTTGCCTTGTTCTTATCCATACCATCAGAAGGTTGCAATTCTCGTAGAAAAAATATAATGTCTTTGTACCAAGTACATCCTGCCAATGTGGGGCTGACTTGTGGTCTTATATTAGACAATTCAGATTGCCGATTTTCTAAGAAAGTGTTAATGAAATTAACCCCCAAAGATTTGCAATTAGATTAAGCCAACAACTTAGCTAAACCTTGGCCTTTAACCAATTTGGTGGGATTTATTTCAAGATCAAATTCGAGGATTTTGGCAATCCACTTACTGCTTCTTCCGTCTATGTCAGGCTGAATGAGAGTATCCTTTACAGAAGATGAAGGGACATATGCAATTACCTTTGAATGCAGAAAATATACCCTGAAATCTTTGAGGGATTTAACCAAAGCATAGTCCTTTTTTTCCTTGATATCATATTTTATCTTAGCATCTCTCAACGCCCTGCTGAAAAAGGCGATAGGCTGCTCTAACCCTTCAACATTCTTCTGTAGTAAAACAAATGCTACTATGTCAAATGAAGAAAAGGAAAAGATCAAGAATTCTTTGGAGTAGTCAAGACTGATGAGAACAGGTGATTTGGTCAATGCCTTCTTTATTTGATCAAAATAATTATGAGATTCAAGAGTCCATTTGATTTCATTCCCTTCCTTCAAGATGGATGTAATATGCTTTACCAGTTCAGCAAAATTAGAAACAAACCTTCTCAAAAAATTGATCTTCCCCAAGAACGACTGAACTTCTTTCTTGGATCTAGGGAGTGACAAGGTTTGGATAGATTCTACCCTATTTGAATCAATCCTGACCCCCTCAGCTGAAACTGTGTGCCCCAGTAATTTTCTCTGCTTCATGGAAAACAATGAATTTTTGGGATTTAGGGAGAGACCATACCTTCTGCATTTCAAGAACACCCTTCTCAGATGATAACAATGCTCTTTATCAAATTGTGAGAACATTGTTATGTCATCCAGATATATGACTACAAACTTGTCCTTCTCTCCAATAAAGGCTATGTCCATGGCTCACTGAAAGGTCGCCCCTGCGTTCATCAATCTGAAGGGCATCTTAGCATACAAGAATGTACCTCAAGGAGTAGTGAAGGTTGTCTTCTCTCTGTCTTCAGGCAGGACAAAGATCTAATTGTAGCCAGAAAATCCATCAATCATGGAGATCCTAGATGCACCTGTCACCCTCTGCAATATGTGTTCCATATTTGGAAAGGGGTAATTATCCTTCTTGGAGCTTCTTTTCGTGTTCTGGAAATCGACACAAATCCTGATTTCTCCATTCTTTATTCTCACTGGGACCAGGTTGGCTACCCATTCAGAATATCTCAAGGGGATAATGATATGGGCATCCAACAACTTTTTTACCTCCCTCTCCATAATAGGCAGAAACATAGGATTTATTTGTCTCAATTTCTGCCTAAATGGTTTGGCCTCTTCCTTCAATCGGATCTTGTGTTCAATGACACTTGTGTCATATGTTCTGAGATCCTCATATGTCTAGGCAAACACATCTGCAAACTCTTTTAACAACTCAGCATATTCAACCCTTTGTTCCCTTGACAAGCTACTTGACAACTTGACAAATTTTGGATCCTTCTTTGTGCCAACATTGTACTAAGCTACATCAACATCATTAGTTGAACCTTTACCCTTCACTTCCACATCAGTCTAGTCAAATAGTCTTTCCAAAGGAACTAGTCCCTTTGGAATATGATTGCTAAGAAACTGAACAATATGACGATTAGCAATTTTGTTTAGAAAAAAATTAGCATGAGGATCACTTTCAGAATCATGATCTTGATCAATATGTAATGCAGAGAACTCATCAACAGTCTCAAGGAATATTTTGATCTCATGATCATCCTCAAATACTTTCCAATGCTTGACATTGTCAGGTATAGAGATTCTATATTTCACTTCTACATCATACCTGAGTTTAGGTGGTAGAGGGACTCTAAAATTACTTGCTGAGACAACCAAAGAATCAACCATGGCATTCTCTTCTCTTGGAATAAATGAAATGTTGAAAGCTAAGAAAATACTGTCAACCAGGTCCCATACTTCATTTCTATAAGCTCTTAGCCTAGGTGCTTAGCTTGATAAATATATTTGATCTGATGGACAATTAATTTAGCATCCCCAAATACTGATATCTATTCAATCCCCATGTCTTTTGCATCCCTCAAACCAAAAACAAGAGCTTCATACTCTAGCACATTATTGGTAGCCTCAAATTCTAACTTGTAGAGAAAAAGATATAGTCTCTTGAGTAGGTGAAACAAAGACCACTCGAGCACCAACACCCTCTCTAGAAGAGGCTCCATCAAAAAACATCTTCCAAACAGAGGTGATGGGGGGGGAATATTCACAAAGAGTAATGGATTTTTTTCTGATTTCAAGAGGAGGTTCAGGAACATCAGTGAGTTGCAATAAACTGGATCCCAAATCGGTATCAAGTGCGAAAATAGGATGGTTGATGGGGTTTTCTTCATCACTAATAATGTAGGCCAACTGGGCTTCCCTGTACAGTCTTCTATGCTCCCCACCAAACACAGGAATGGTAGAATATGTGAGGTCCATATGCACGGTTCCTCCAAGTATTTTTATCCAAGATCTTGACAATATCATGCCAAACTTGGGGGGTGTTATCATCCTAACAATTTTTATCGGGATTTAAAAACTTCTGAAGTTTAGCGAGATGCTATGCCACAGTATAGGCACGATAGTTCAGGGTGCTCGGCTATATTCCGTGGTGTATGAACGAATGTAGAAGAAGTGGGAAGGTAGTAGCTCAATGGGCCATCGATCTTGAAGAATATCATATCTACGGTCGAAGCCTACATTAGACAAACAAATAGCACGGAACTTAACATTGCGAAGGCGGACCAGGGAAAACTACTCTGGTTTCAACGGGGAACGCGTGGCGCTCTTACACACACATCGGGGGAGACGATGGATTTCCCAAAACCACTTTTCCTATGGCCCCGATGTCACGTGGTTCAAAACGTCATGTCAATAGCTCGCGGGGAGGATGGAGGTTGGTTAGATCACCTCACATCACTGGTCTAGGTACTTTCCCGGATGACGTACCAAAAGGATGAGGCCACATAACTAACTCGAGGCTCATCATTTGGAGTGGATTGATGAAGCATGGCACACCAAGGTACCATGACAATAATTCGTGAGCAAAGTACACAAACCATCAAATCTCAGATATGAATCATTTTATCATATTCTGGGAAATTGTCATCTTATGCGTAAGAAAAACAAGCTAGGCCTGTGCTCTTGAATTCTGTAAAATCAAAGGGTGGCCAAATCAAAGTATTTGCAAAGTCCGGAAGGCATGGATAATACCCGTCAAACGGTTTCTGGCGCGACTGGGTTCTCAGCTAAGTTACTCGACAGGTTAATAAGTAAGAATGAAAGATGGGTCTTGTAGATGTTGGCGACTAAATTTCATACCGAACCTGAAACTGAGACATAGTCGAGAGTAAAATTAAACCCCATTATGAGGGATATTGTCATAAATGAACACACAGACAACACCTGCCACCCAGCTGCAAAGAAGAAGAGGATCAAAAGGAGGAAATCAGAGGACAAAATTGAGATGATAGAGAGTGTCGGGGAAAATTTCGATTGGTGGAGTACCTTGGAGGAGGAAATTGCCAAGCTGAGGTGAATCCTCAGGTAAAATTTTGGTGTATTTCAGATAGTTTTGGACAGATGTCGGCTTAAGAGAAGGGAGTCCTAATATGACAGACCGATTACTAACGATCCCTTTAAATAATACAATTGTTCTTCCTTTTTGTAACTTGTATCTGTTTTTAGAATTATGAGGAAGTCAGAACGTTTTAAATTCCATATGAAATTCCTCTATATATTCTTGGCCTCACGAGTATAAAAGCATGGAGAAAAGAGGAGCCTTCCCTCTGTGCAAGAAAACTTTATAAATATCTGGGGCTAGAATGAATACATGGGTGTAGAGGCAGATTTTGGGACTTTTTATGAAAATATTCTAATTGGTGGTGTTATGAGTCTCGTTTTCTCTCATAGTGTGTGATTCCTGTTATTCTGTATTTTCATTTTTCTTTCTTTTGTCTAAATTGAGAAACTAAAATTCTAGAATTCATTATTCAATGCTCTCGGCTTGGCAATTTAGACTATGTTCATCTCTTCTAAACCATTTCATAATTCATTACTATAATGATTTGATAATAGTTGTGTGTTTCTTTTCTTCTGATACCATCTAAAATTTTCAAGCATAAACTCAGAAGTCACTTCCTCATTTATCCTTTTCCTCTTGATTTTTTTCATGATTTGGAAATGCATCCTACATTCTTGACCCCATAGCCCAAAGGTCATCTTCAGCTCTTCAATAACTTTATTAAAAACCCAAAACAAACCAATTCTATCCACCGATTTCCATAGATGTATCAAGTGACACGAGAGAGCCCTCTCTGAGTTGAGCAGGCTAGTGCCTCAGCTCTAAAGCTGGTTGAAACAGTTACCTCTGTTGTCTGTCTATTCAGCCGGACATAATTTACAGAGTGCTAACATTCTGGCGCCACTTCCAGGGATGATATTTAAAAATTTTCCTTGGGAAGAACGACATGGTTGAGTTCTAGGGTTTGAGAGCGACAAACACTTAGGCACACATTGGCTGTATTCCTTCTCTGGCGACTCCACTTCGGTTCGAAGGCGACTCCACTGATAAAATAATCCTGAATTTTCAAGAGGCAACCCTTCTCTTAATACTTCAAGCACAAGACAAAAACTTCACTAAAAAATGAAACCCCTTGATAGGGGCAAGGAAGGGCATCATGAGGGAAAACAAGTACTCAAAATGGGACCTCTTACAAAGCATTTTACTTTTCATTTTAAGTTTCCTCTGCTCCTTCCTTGAAAATTCCAAACGAACTTTCTTTTACGTATTGTATCTTAATAATGATCATGAAAGACTTAAAATTATATTTCCTCCTCTATACGTTGCACATGCATACCCTTGCCTTGTTGTTGGTTATGATAAAAAGGTTTCACCTAGGCCACACAATGACAATGACCAAGTTGATGAATCCCATGAGGCTCAAACCAATGTCTCTCCCACTGTTCTTGGCTCAAAACCCCTAAGGCATGACATAGATATATACCCTTAAATCTACCCCAAACCCTTCATGATTTCCCTCCAAATTACTATGAGTTCCTACCTGTGTTCGACGAAGAATCAGGTATCATATCTGCTGAAAAGCACATTCAAGGGTTTGAGCATTTTATAGATTTATTCGAGATTGACCACGATGATGTGTGTATGAGATTTTTCTCTCAATCCTTGAAAGGAGACAACAAACACTGGTTCAAACACTTACACCCATAAACCATAAGCTCATGGGTGGAATTGAAGAAGTTTTTTTTTTAAATTTTGGGGCAAGGAGAAATCCTTAGAGCTGCAACTCACTGAGTTTTATGCCTTGAAAAGACACAACAATGAATCTATTTCTATATTCAGTAGAAATTTCTCTAGCGTTTAGCGTTTATTATAGTATTCGACAACTCGAAGATATAAGCCCAAAATGGAAATTTCCTTGTTTATTATGCCCAACCACTTCCATTTAACATCGAGCCTCAACGTCATCCTCGATTCTCGTCCTCGCCTCCTCTTCTTGTCATGAGTAACGAACTTAGTCCTTCTCCCATGAGCCCAATTCATTCCTCACCTCCTCATTACCTCATATGCACTGGCAGGGTATGCCATGAACATCTTCTCATCTAAACGATACACCATTCCAACCACATAACCGATCTTTCGTACCTCCATTACCTAATGTAGCATCACACTAAACTAACTATCATCTTTTCAATGTGATCACCATCTATATCGACTAGTGTCCAGATGTGTGTCAACCGATGAATAGATGTAGAAGGGAAGCGACGTTTAATTCAACGCGTGGGGAGATAGTATCTCCACATGAGAGTCGTTAGCCCCTACAATTGTCACCTCATCTAGGAAGAAATTATATATATATATATATATATTGTGATTGGCGGAATCAACAACTAGTCGGGCACATACTTGCGTGACACGAGGTCGTGTTATCCGACTGCTACCACTATAACCTCCAGGCATGCCAACACGACCCTTCATGACACACAAGGTAAGTTGAGGATTTCGAACCAGTGACTTCACATAACATAGTGCCTTAATAATATACTCCATCATTGACTATTCTACACCCCGAAGCTGAAATTAATTAAATATTCAATTATATTAATAGTAATCAATTAATTTAATATATTAAATTTAAAATCAAATTTAATTAACTATACATATACATATGAMATTAGTTAAATGTTCAAAATTATTTACAAGAATCAATTTATATGAAATTAATTAAATATTCAATTATAGTGATAGAATCAATTAATTTAATGTATTAAATTTGAACTCAAATTTAATTAACTATACATATTGAGAAAAATTAACTCAATTAATTTGTCCAATTTAAATTTAAATTTATTTTATAAATTAAAAAAATCTATTAACTTACATATTAAATTCATTAAATTGAAATTAACTCAATTAATTTGTTAAATTTAAATTTAAATTTATTTTATAAATTAAAAAAATCTATTAACTTACATATTAACTTCATTAAAATTTTAAATTTAAAATCAAATAAAGTAAATGTGTAATGTACATAAAATTTAATATATGAGGGGCTTTTGACTCTTCAAATTGAGGCGGCAATGGCGATTTTTGAACCTGGTATTTGGCGCTTCGATGCTCGGCACCCTCCAGGCTACTAACGACACCGGTCTCGACCCTGCATCCGATCATTGGTGAGTTTCCTTTTCTTACCTTTGCCTGGGACCACAGTCTACAGTGGTTTTGTTCCTGTAACCGTCTTGTTGGGGGCTCGGAGACAGACAGTCCGTTATCTTCCGGTCTTGCGCTGCAGACATCGAACCCAGTTGGTTTCGATTGGGATCTGGTATCTATCCTGCTGTCTGATTTGCCTATCTGACCTTTTGTTTTGTCTTTTGCTTTTTATGCGGTCTACCAGATCTTGAGATCGCCCCCCTCTTTTCCCCAGACTCTTCTTATGCACAGTTGTCAATTTCTGACCGGTTACCAGGTCTTGGCGATCCTTGCGCCTCTCCATCTCCTCTATGACTTTCCAGAAGCCCCTTCACAACACCCCCCAGAATCACTGTCCTGTTACTCTGTAAGCTACTATGGAGAGTCTAAGACATGGACCCCGCTGCAGGGGGCTCGGGGGATCCATGGGACCACCCTACTATTCTAGCTAAGATTGATGACCTGTGCACAACACACTTTCAATCATCTAATCGACCCGTTCATCCTTCTAACCCGACTCCCGGTACCACTAACCCACCTTCTCTTACAAAACCGTTTACCAGGCCTATTGCACAAAACCTTACTGGATCTTCTAAACAGGTCACATACGGTGGAGCCCACCTACTGGACAAACGAAAACAGAGTGATGATTTATCTTCTCTATAGGAGGACAACCAGCTTGGTTATCGACCTCTCCCAGGACAAACACCTCTGAAGTCGAGCTTTCACAAACACATATAGAAAGTTTGGAAGCCCAAGATTAGACATCCCAAACTTACTCTTGGTATGGATGTAGGACTCCCCAATGCTTGCAATCTGGCTCTCTGCGCTTTAGTAGGGAGGCTAGCTTACAAGGAAAAATGAAAGCAGAGCTTGGACTCCTGGATTACTGAACACTGGAACCCACTGCTGGGTTACTCACCAAAGATCTTCTTACTTCAACAAGGCTGGATGGGATTTATTTTCCGAAAACCAGAAGACACAGTGCTCATCCTGGAAAGATTCTGGGCCTTCGACGAAGGTAGCCTCATGCTAAAGAGGTGGAGACTGGGTTTTAATCTAGCCTCGGAGTTCTTTAGCCTTCGACACTTATGGGTTCTTCTTCCAGGTCTCCCTTTACAGCTCTGGAATCAACAAGCGCTTGAACTGATTGGCTCCTCCATAGGGCGTTTTCTAAGACTGGATCCTTCCTCTCTCTCAGTTCCGGACAGGAAAATGGCAAGGATATATGTGGAAATGGACATTCAAGCCGGATTACCTGAAATCCTGGAGATTGATTGGCGCATCCAACAAATTTATCAAAGAATTGACTACTTAGGCATCCCGTTTCGATGCTCCTTCTGTCATCGCACTGGCCACTTGAGGAAAGACTGCTACAAGTTCCCACCTCCTGCGCTTGATTTGGATCTGGCTGAGGATCCATCTTTTGATGGATATATCTCTTCACCCAACCAACATATGGAGGAGACTTCTTTTGCCGAGAGGGATTCTTTTCCATCTGATGATTTTGTTTTAGGTAAAATCCATCGCTTTTGCCCTTCTCTCTATAACACTTTTACTTCTTGGGACAGACTTTACATCTCTGAACAAACAGACATTTTCTTGTTTGCTGCCACCCCAGACTCCCCTTCAGACAAGCCCGACCCTCCATCTCTTTTACCCACTTCTTTGCCAACACCCACTGAACATGTTCCTGTTGACCACTCTCCCCCTCCGACACTTACACCACCTGGATTAATTCCATCGAATCCTTTGAGAGAACAATCTATTCCTGATTCGTGCTCTTTGCCTGCACAATATTTTACTGAGGAGATGCCTGAACCGTGCTCTCTCCCCGGATTTTCTGAACCAACCCAATCGGTCCTCCAACTAGACTCCATGTTTCCGATCCCTGACCCGACCCCATCTCTCCCCTACGAGTCGCTTCCCATCAATACCTACCTTGGGAAATCTCTTTTTCAACCCACACCGTCGTCATATGACCGACCTTCCTCATCTACCACAAAACCTTTACCTGGACCGGATCCTGCTTGGTCGAGAGGTATTGGACTGGATCTCTCGCCTCTTAAAACCTGCAGTGCACAGAAAAAAACACAAGCTAGACAAGCGGCATTGGACACATCTACATCTTCTACAACTTTTGGGGCCCTTAGAGATTTAAAATTCCTTGCCCTAGGTAAGTCATGATCCTACTTTCTGTCAACATTAGAGGGGTTGGAGGGCCTCTGAAACGCGCCTCCCTGCGTAGACTACTGGATCTCTACAAGCCGACTATCATCTTTCTTCAAGAGACTCTTGTGGATGCCTCAACTGCAAGGGATTTCATACACTTTCTGAGACCATCTTGGATGACATGCGCTGCTAGTTCGGTTGGGAACTCGGGGGGCCTTCTAGCCTCGTGGGATCCCTCTTTCTTTGATTTCCTTCCAATGCTCAGTCCTGGTGGAATACTACTCTCCGGACACTACTTTGATCTAAAGGCAGACATCAATCTGCTGAACGTATACGATCCTTGTGCTGATCGCAAAGTATTCTGGCAACGCCTGGATGACCTGGGACTTTTGGCTGCAAAAAACCTCATCCTGGCTGGTGACCTCAATCTTACCACTAGCTCAGAGGAAATTTGGGGAGATAGGGCGCATATCGACCCACTCCACAGCTTTTTTAACCGCATCTTTTACAAAAATGCTTTAGTAGATTTGAAACCAACAAAGATTCTTCCCACTTGGAGAAATGGGAGACAAGGCACAATAAGTATTGCCAATCGATTAGATCGTTTTCTAATAGCTGAGGACCTGCTTTCGCCTTCTTGTTGCTATCGATCCTAGGTAAACCTCTCTTTTCTCTCTGACCATGCTTCCATTTGTTTATAGCTGGGTGCAGGCTGGTTTGGTGTGGGACAACCCTTCAAGTTCAACCCTCAATGGCTGAGAGAGGACTCATACAACAACCTGGTCAAATCGGTTTGGACCGATTCCTCCTCCTTGCCACCGGATGACCCTCAAAGTAACCTCTCGGTCAAACTGTCCAGATTAAAATCCCGTTCCATTCAATGGCTAAAAGAGAAAAAGCTAGCTGAACAAGTCGACTTACTCAGGATTGAGCAGGAGCTGGACCTTCTTTTATGCCACAAACCACAGGTTGTTAACACTTTTGATTTTGATTTAAAAATCTGAGGCCTTGAGGAAGAGAGAAATGCCTACCTACGTGCTGATGAAGAAAGATGGCGGCTGAAAAGTCGTATGACTTGGCTTGAATCTAGTGACAAAAACACTCGCTTTTTCCACCGTTATGCCAGTGCCAGGCGCACCAAAAAACTTTTATGGGACATCGAAGATGAGGCTGGGCGCATACAACATACACAGGAAGGTATCAAGACAACAACCTTCAACCATTTTAACTCTTTTTTCAAGGTTTCCCCGACACCGGATCTTGCTGCACAATTTGAACTAGCGAGCCAGTTTCCCAATATGATTTCTACCGAGGAAGTCTCAGCCTTGGAAGTGCCTTTCACAAAGGAGGAGTTTTTGGAGGTGATTCAGGGATTCGAAAAAGAAAAAAGCCCCGGACCAGACGATTGGTCTGTTGAATTTTTTCTGCATTTCTTTGATGTTTTGGCCCAAGATCTTTTGGACGTGGTTGAGGATTCCAGAGTTATAGGTGTTGTGAACTCACAGATCAACAGAACCTTCGTGGTACTGATTCCAAAGTCAAATCTGACCAAACACTTTCAAGACTTTCGCCCTATATCCCTTTGTAACCTGTGTTACAAACTTATTTCCAAGAT
>JZKD02S2441551.1:93456-104892 GCA_000966675.3 Picea glauca
ACAGATACATCCAAACTGAAATGGATTTTCTGGACATCTCATCACTCGGTGCTGCCTATCGATATGCTGTTAAAATCGAGCAGAAATTTAAGCACCAGAAAAAATGGGATTTTGGTTCTGCAATCCACAACAACCAAAGTATGACAAAGACGTCCCTAACAAACAGTCTCTTGAAAACTAGTCCAAGCCACATGAAAAGAAGTGTCACGGGAAGACAAAGAAGGACACCAAAAAATGGTGCGATTTCCACAAAAGCCCCTGGCACAACACCGATGAATGTCACTCAAAACAGTCATTGGTGGCTGAGGTTAAAGACAAGGAGCCAAACCCTGATTTAGAATCTGATTCTGAAAATACTGGTAAAGGATAGATCATTGATGCAGACCCCACTGCTATTGTCGTGACCGCAACAATTCAGCCAAAAGAACCAACAGATCCTGAAGAGGGGGAGTGCCTTTTTCATTCATAGATGTGGGTGAAGGGGACCCTTCTGCATTTATTGTTGATAGCGGAAGCTAGAAGAACCTCATCTCAGCAGAGGTCGTCAAACAATTGGGATTGTCAACAACACCACACCTGCAACCATACAACATTGAGTGGCTTCGCCAAGGACGAGATCTTTGTGTCAGCCAACAATGTCGATTGTCATATGGCATCCAACCCTTCAAGGATGAGGTATTATGTGATGTTGCCCCACTAGATTTATGTGATGTTCTCTTGGGCTAACCATATGTGTGGAAGTGCCACACTGTTTATGAGTCTCGACCCCACAGTGTCATTGTTTCTCTAGGGGGTCATCTCTATAGAATACCAGAGGTAGTTCTGATTATTGTTCCACCTAAAAAGTGCCGCAAGGTAGTATCTCATACTGCAAAATTCATCTTCTTCACTATCTGTTCAAAATGGGAACAGAAGGACACTGCAACCACTATAGCTTCGCCCCAAGAAGCTTCTATCCAACAAAAGCAGGTCGACAAGGTTGCAACAAAGTGAAAATATTCCTTCTACACACCGTCCTCTCATGTAGCCTGACTTGTTGAACAACCTCAGCCTCAACAGGTTCATGATAGACTTCCACAAACTGAGCAGCGTGACGTCTCCAGAAAGGCAAGTAGTTCACCAAGATGCAGATTCAACAAATGCTTTTCCCTCTCCCCCGAGAACTCAACGCAATGGATACATTTACTTCCTAAGGAGGGAGGATTGATCCAGGTGGATATCGGTGGCCACCCACCTTTTTCGACTGGCTCAAAACAGTTTTCTGGCAAATTTGGCAATTTACTATTTTTAGCAGTTTTTAACTTTCGAGGCCATTTTGAGGGCCCAAATGAAGGTTTTTTTGAGATCGAGGTTCTCAATGATAGCCAAAGGAATTATTGAGACCTCCAAATGAATCTCCTCAATGATACCTTTCCAACGAGCTATCATACGCCTAAAACGAAGATCGTATGCAAAAGTTACGACCCCGGGAAGTTGATGTACTAACTTACCCAAACGAGGCCCACATGACTTTTGGCNATGATTGAGGTGTTTTATAGTGAAAAAAATTCGTTTAGGCCCTCAAAATGGCCCCGAACGTTTAGGAACAGAAAAACTGCTAAAAATAGTAAATTGCCAGAAAACTATTTTGAGCTAGTTGGGATAGGTGGGTTTCCACCAACATCATCCTGGATAAATCCTACCCCCTTAGGATGAAATGGTATCCATTGCGTTGATTTCCCCCATCAGATGATGAAATTTCTGCTGGATTTGGCCCCGGGTGGGCCACTTGCCTTGGTGCATGAGTTTTCCTACTTTGACAACCCAATAAAGCTGGATCCTCTGTTAGTGAGTTCCCTTAACCTATGTTTCCATGATATGATTAGTGGATGCATGTTCCATGCAGTCAGGGTTGAGCTCTRTTGGTGTCAACTATTCTGCTATCTCCGAGATGTCCAATAATGGTGGAAAATATGGTTGAAGGAGGTCCACATTGAACACTAGGTGCAAGCCAAGGAAGGGGGGAATGTTGAGCTCAAAAGCATTGTCACCCACATCCTTGGTGATGGTGTAAGGTCCCTAATGGAGTGGACAAAGCTTCCAATGAGGCCCTGCAAGGCATTATTTCTACAAGTGCAACCAAACTTTGTCTCCCACCTGAAACTTGTGTGGCACCTGGTGTTGATCATGGCGTTGCTTGTACTTGGCCTTGGACTTCTATAAAATATCTCGAACCTGTGGGTGGATGTGTTGGATCCACTCAATGAATTAGGTGGCTTTTTCATCTTCAGTCGGAGCATGGGACACGTCTTTCTGAGTGGTTGCAAAGGGTAATGCAACATCCATGGAACCTAATGGTTGAAATCCTAACCCCACCTGAAAGGGGCTGTGGCAGGTTGAGCTATGTATGACTATGTTGTAGTTGTGCTGAAAATAGGGAAGACTCTTGTACCATGTGCGGGGGTGCTTGGAATTGTACATGCGCAGGATATGCATGATCATCCGATTAACGACCTTGGTTTGGCGATTCGTCTGGGGTGGAAGGCAGTGGATTTGGTGAGCTTGGTGTCCAACAATGACTAGAGGCTCAACCAAAATGTGTTGAGGAACCGACTGTCCTGATCTGAGAAAATGGTTTGTGGGATACCAAAATGTACCCACACTCTTTCAAAGAAGAGCTTAGTAGTGGCCTCTGTTGTGATGCTCTTCTTGCAAGCGTCCATAATCACCATCTTGGAAAAGAGATCAACAACCAAAAAAACATAGTCATTTCCCCTCTTGGTGGATGGAAGACCCGACATATAGTCCATTGAGATGTATTTCCAAGGTCGTTTAGGAGTAGGAAGAAGGGTGTACAGGCCTTGTTTCTTAGTGGCCGGTTTGGTGATAACACAGGTAGTGTAGGACCGAATTTACTTGTTGAAATCCTGTCGAAGTTTCAGCCAGTAGAAGTGTCGTTGCAACACTGCCACTGTATTTTCCATGCCGAAGTGTCCCGCCACCCAACTATAGTGGGATTCCCAAATCATCTTCACTCGCTTGGTTGATGGAACACAAAGATGACCCAGATGGCACAACAACCCATCCTGAAGATGGAAATTAGTGACAGTTGTGTTTTTTCCCGACATCTAGTAGGTGTTGGCGAAGTCAGGATCTGTATCATAGAGGTGGGGCCATCCATAGGTCTCATGGCCATAAGAGTCTAGTATCATGGTGAGTTCCGCGAATGGAGGTCGGTTGAGGCAATCAACAAATCAATTGGTACTCCTTGTTTTATACTTGATGTTGAGGTGGAACTGCTGCAAGTATGTGGACCACTTCTGATGGCGATCATTTTTCAATTTTCCTTGTGTCTGCATGAACTGTAGTGGCTTATGATCAGTGTGGATGATTGTCTCCTTCTCGATAATGTAATTCTTCCACTGGCGGCAGACTTGCGCAATGGAGTACATTTCTTTGTCGTAAGTAGGGTACTTATAGAAAACATATTATAATGTCTCACTATGATAGGCCATGGGGTGGCCATGCTCATGAGGAATGCACCCAAAACATAGTATGAAGCATCTGTCTCAATTTCAAAGGGATATTACAAGTCAGGTAATGAAAGCACTGGGGTTGAGCATAAGCGCTACTTCAGATCAATGAATTCTTATTGTTGGGATAGGCCCCACACAAATTTTTCCTTACCACCACCCCTGGTTACTTGGATGAGGGCCCATGCAATATGGGAGAATCCCAACATGAACTTGCGATAGAAATTGGTAAGGCCTAAGAAGCTCTAAAGCTCAGTGATCATGGTTGGGGCTGTCTAGTCACGAATGACTTATATCTTGGCTGGATCCACATGCACACCATGTGCATCAACAATGTAGCCTAGTTAGTGGACTATGCCCATGCCGAAGGAGCATTTTTCCAAGTTGGCATAGAGGTTGTGCTACCATAGAGTGTGCAGAACCTATTGAATATGATACAAGTGTTCCACTTGAGTCTTGTTGTAAATGAGGATGTCATCCAGATACATCACTACAAAATAATTGGTGAAAGGCCACAAGATATCGTCCATCATCCACATGAAATTTGTTGGGGCATTTTTCAAACCAAAGGGAATGACCAAGCATTCAAAAAGACCTTGTTTTGACTTGAAGGAAGTCTTTCATACATCTGTCTACTCTATTGGGACTTAATTATAGCCAGACTTCAAATCAATCTTACTGAAGTATTTGGCTCCCTTGAGTTGTTCAAGGAGATTGTCGGTTTGAGGAATCGGGTATCGGTTCCTGACTGTGATTTTATTTAGGGCCCGATAATCAATGTAGAGTTGCCAGGTCCCATCTTTCTTCTGCACTATCATGATTGGGCTTCCACAAGGCGATGAGCTAGGTTGGATGTGCCCCTTGTTGAGAAGTTATTGGATCTAATACTTGATCTCATCATTTTATAATAGAGAGTGATGATAGACTGGTCCATTGGGTTTCGGTGTGCCAGGGGTTAGATCGATGGAATGCTTGACTAGGTAGTGCAGAGGTACCCCACTAGGTGAGGAGAAGATGTCATTGTATTATTCCACGACCTTATAGACTTGATTTTGCTACATGGAGAGGTCAGCCATGAAGGCCATGGATGTGGCTTCAGTTTTTCGCTCACTCTGAGAGTGAATCATAGAGAAGAAAAACTTCCCAGTCTGAGAGATGACCTTCCTGCATTGCATGACAAAGACCAAGGAAATGGAACTAGGAGGGACTACCTCAGACATCTTGTACAATTTATTATTCAAAGTAATAATAACACTACGAGGCCTAGACTCATATACAAAATGATGTTTCCATAAATAAGGTTGGCCCAAAAGAACATCAAAAACTTCAAGGGGAGAAACATCAAACAATACTTCATATTTTAATGGCTTGATTCCATACGATAGGAGACACTGTTGGCTGACACAAAGCTAACTCCCTTGTAGAGCCATCCGATGGTGTAGGGTTGTAGGTGCGAAGTTGTCGGCAGGGCTAGCCGATTGATGACCTCCATTGATATGTTGTTCTTCTGGCTACCTCTATCAATGATGAAGTGTAGCAGAGTGCCTTTCACCCACATCTGTGAATGAAAGAGGTGCTCGCCTTCCTCTGGCTCCTCAGGTTCATCGGGCTGGATCTTGGTGGTAGAAATGGTGGTACTGGGTTCCATATCAATGATCTATCTCCTCTTTTCTAGTTCTGACTCAGAGTTGAAACTCACCTCTGATTCAAAGGCTTTCACCTCTGCCACCAATGACTGCTTTGAGCGGAAATCAGCAGTGTTATGCTAGGGGCTCTTATGGAAGTCACACCACTTCCCGATATATTTATTCATTTTTCCATTGTCCTTCTTTGCTTTCGTATTAGATTGGTTATCCTGAGGTTTTCCATCTTTGCTCGGTCCTTTTTTCCACGGGTTGGGGCTTCCCTTGCCCTACTTCTACTGTGAGGGGTTCCTAGACCCAAACTGTCACATTTTTTCTTTAAGCTTCTGCTCAATTTTGATGACATATTGATAGGTTGCGCCTAAGGATGAGATTTCCAAAAAATCCATTTATTCATGGATGAATTTATGCAGACCACCACGATACTTGATCACCAAATGTCACACAAAATATTTGATACCCATATTGGTGCGCAAGGTATGGAAGATATTTGTGAACTTTGGCACTGCTTGGTCCCTTTTCTGCCGTAGTGTGGTCCATTTTGTATACAGGTCATCATAGCTTCCAACATGACAGTATTTTTCTTTAATAACATTCCTGAAGGATTCCCAGGTAAGTGTGATTGTAAATAATGAGGTTTCCTTAGTTACCTTTTTCTCACAGAAAGTCTCCCACCAATCTTTGACATGGGGAACGAGTTTGAGGAGCGCAAAAGTAATCTTTTCTCTATTCGAAAATTTATGGATAGAAAAATACCCTTCTAGAAGCTCGAGACTCAACTCTCTATACCCTGAAGCTGGAGAGGAAAGTTATGGAAATTTTATTGAGCGTGCGAAATAAGTTGTCCTCAAGAAAAATAAGCTCGAGACTCAACTCTCTATACCCTGACCTCGTCGGGGACATGAACTAAAAAATGACAAGAGAAGACCACTCTGATACCATTGATGAAGATTTATGAGAAGAACAAAATGAAAAACACAGATTTATAATATTAACAAAGAGACACAGTGAATAACAACAACGATACAGTAAAACTAGACTTCTATTAATTAAGAAATATGTTGAAACTGTAAAATGCAGATTGAAACAAGCTTGCTAGAATGGTGGCAACTTATCTTTGAGAAGAGATGTGACGTCTATGATCATTCACAAGAAGATGAGTAAAATGAGGCTCTAGAGGCCTTTTTACAATAAAATTTAATTCTATAACTCTATACATCCAAAAACCTAACCCTAGGAGATGAAGCGCCAAAGGTCATGTGGGCCCCGTTGGGGTAAGTTAATACATCAACTTCCCAGGGTCGTAAATTTTGTATACAATCTCCATTTAGGGCTCACAATAGCTCATTGGAAATGTATTGATGAGGATATTCATTTATAGGGCTCAATTCAGAGCTTTTGTCCATCATCTAGGTGACTGATCATGAAAAAACGTCGTTTAGGCCCTCAAAATGGCCCCGAAAGTTTGGGAACCGAAAAACTGCTAAAAATAGTAAATTTCCAGAAAATTGTTTTGAGCTAGTTGGGATAGGTGGGTGGCCACTGATATCCTCCTAGATCAAATCCACTATAAAAAAATGGTCCCGGTCGTCCAATCGAATATACCACAAGACAACACTAGCCATTCAATGAGTCGACTAAACAAGAAAGCACCAATCGATCTTTGTCATTCCAACATTCTCTGTATCAGGTACAACAAGCAAGGGTACAAATATCAACAACATAGTTGAACATGGTTTGTTCAGTCTCAACAATCGAGGTCAAGTCAACATAAAACTCATTAGTTGGGTTTACACATCAACAACTTCAATTACTACCCCCCTTAAACACAATTGAGGGATCAAAGTATCAAAAAAAAATATTTGTTGAAACACCAATCGACAGACAATATCAAGTCGAAACGCAGTCGAAAAATACACAGTAAAAAAACCTCCAATTGATTGTCAAGTCAAGTTGAATCCCAGTCGACCAATATCCAAGTCAAACTCCAGTCGACTGTGAAGTCAGGTCAAACTCTATGGTCGAACATTGCAAAACATCAACAATGTAGAAGAACATTGTACGTGTGTACAAACAATGATACAAAACGATATGAATTATTCAAACATCTGGTCAAATGTGCCCCTGACCACTCATCAATCCAACCATAGTCAATCATGGTAGTCAGTATGGGTCCACGGTTCTGTCTATCATGTCTCTTTTGCAAATATATGAAAGCATGATTTCCATTTCTTCGATGGCGAGGATGGTGATAAGGAAAACAGGTATGTGCTAACTGATCAAAATATATAGGCTCAGGGTCTAGTGTACTCTCATTAGTAGAAAAAACCGGTATATCAACTATTACACATGATTTTGGTCACTCTGGTGATGTCTCTACAAGTGATGTATTTAGGCTCCCACAAGGACTTTTTTCTTGAGAAAAGTGACTGTTGTCTCCTTCCAAAAAACACATTTTTAAGATGAGTTCACAGACTGCCTATATTACAGGGTGAAAAAATCCTTCATTCTCACAGGCAACTCAAACTTAGGGTGCGAACTCTTCACAGTTTGCTCTATAGGTAGGGTGCGAACCTATTTCAAAGCTTGGAAAAGAGAAGAGGTCATGAAGGTTCTAAAAGGGAATCTTCTAGAAAATGAGTTGGCATTCACATGGTTGGCATCCTACCGACTTCTCAGATTTAGTGGGATCATCCTCATCCAGTCAACCATCTCTCCTTCTCCTTCTTGGACCTGATTTCACAAGAGCACCGAAGTGAAGCGGGAACAACAGAGACCTAAGGAAGCGATATAAAGGTATTTCATTCATTCCTTCTTAATAGTATATTCAATGAATGCAACTTAGGGAAAGAGTCATGTCCTGTCCTTTTTGGTTCTAGATCCATGTGGATCTAGGGAGATCTGTTAGTATCCGCACCTACCAATTTATCCGATAACAAAATTGGTGACTCCACTGGGGATACAACCCATTTTGGTGGTTTTTTCTTGGCCATTTTCTCTTGACCTACCCTTTTTCATTCCCAATCAATCTCTAAGTCTTGAGGAGATCCTCAGAGACTCCCTGGATCCATAAGTTCCCTCAAACATTCTGCCATATTTCCAAAATTTGCTTGATTACAGACCTTCTCACATTGCACCTTTCTATAGCATGCGAGAATAACTAATGTTTTCACCCCAGAGTTCAGTTCAGTGCGAAATTCTTGCACCCTACCTATGTCTAGCTTGGGAGAATATTTAATTCTCACATTGTACCCCACTGTCAGACTGTGAAATCACTTGTAAAAATTTTGGATTAAGTCTTTTGTGTCTTCATATGCCCAAATTGGTTGGTGTGTCTGGAAAGAACTTCTTTGGCCAGTGATTGGATGTTTCTTGACTTCAAATCTTGCGAATGATTAGTTTTTGGAAATCAAAAGCTCTTGTTGTTCATTTTTTCTCATTTTTTACCTCTTGACCTTTTCTTAACAAGGGTATAATCTCCGATTCTAAAGTCTGAGTGCTTGTTTGGTCGGGAGCCTTTGATTGGATTAAAAGTTGAGATTAATTGTCCTTTTCAATTGCTTATTATTTGGAAAATTGTTACCCATGTGCATTTGAAGAGACTGGTCTTATCAGTTTGTTATTTTTGTCTTCATTGAAAGCTCGATTTGGGTGTTTGTTGTGTATTTCTTTTTCGTTGGTTGCTTATTTTTTCTTAGTTCCATCCCTGTTGCTTGGTTTCTAATAAAAATTAAAGACATTTTCTTTTTTTTAAGTGACTTTTTATTCGAAAATATTGGCATTCAAGTATTGAAAGAGAAGGAATAGGGAATTTGCATTGTTCATGGTTGTTTGATATTACATTTCAGAGAAGATCATACATTGTAGTTCACATTGTTCCAGAAAACTCCTCTTTCCCTCCTATAAATAGGATTCATCGAACAAAAATTTGTATCATTCATTCCTATTTATGCATTGTTGGGTTAGAGTCTCACACAACATCGATTTCATTTCCATCTCCTTTTGAGTAACAACAACCTTTAATAATATTGCGCAATTTTAAAATTCAACTAGTAACTTTTTCTAGGGCTCTTTTACACCAACATTAGCTAGGCTAGAGCTTTGGAATAGGCAGTGAGACACACTCTCCAAAGCACAAAACACACAATAGTATCTTGTGACAAGGAGTGTCAAATTCCATTTGTAGCATTTTTTCCTGGGAAGCCCTTCTCACACAAGGGTCAATCCTGAGGTCGCATCGAGATTGACAAAGTTACTCACCCTGCTTTGTTGATATCGGTGTAGAGATTGCATGTATTATGGGGGTCACTTGAAGTTATACCCACAATGATGAGTGGAAGCCTCTCAATCTGATTTCGGGCTAGATACCCTACCCTTGCATGTGGATCGGACTAACGACTGTTCCCCTAGGCATTATTTTTGTTGGTGGTAACCTTAGTAGCCTATCTTCTTAGGGTCTTACAGAAGGTGACTGTGAAGGGGTAAGTCTTCATGGTACCTGGAATCGATGTTGGCCAGACTCACTTGGGCTCCTTGGAGGGTATACCCACGATTATGTTTGGGATCTTGCACGAGGGTGTAAGTCCGTTAAGCAGGTCGTCAACGTAACTTTTCCACCCTAGCCCAACCCCTTCTTGTCTCGTCGTTGCGACGTTGGATTTCATCACCAACTAGTGACTTCGGAATTAGAAGGTCTTGTTTTCTTGGTTTTGCTTCCTAGATTTTATTAGCGCATGCTGTTTGTTTACCCAAGTTTCCCATAGAATTTCTTTCGTAAAATTATAACTTGATCACAATTGACCCTCCACGCCATTCACATAGAATGCAAGGCCTACCCCCAGAATATCTGGAAGGTTCTCAACCCTTGCCTACCAACTCACCGGAGGGCTCTCCTCAATAGAGTGAAGTCTAAGACGTTGCCACTCCACCAGTGGAAAGAACTAACTCTTTAGAATGGTTCCGAATTACCAATTCTCGAGAGGAATTTTGACTTCCTCCCCACTCTGAGAGACGTATTGTTCGAGTGAATTCTTCCGAAGATATAGTTGTTCAGTCTTCTAGATCAATAACCATACCTTTCATAGGACTTGAGGGTCAAGATCCTTTTTGGATTACTGGCATTTTAGACGGGATCTCTTTGGCTCAGGAGCAGGCATTGATATCACTGTCGCACCTAAGCTGCCCAAAACATTTGATACAGATGCAATACATTTTACTATTGCCTATTATTTTCCTGGTACAGATGCTCCACCAGCTAACCACATCTTGAATATCCCTCTACAAATGGTCCATTACACAATGGTCCCAAATACTACGAGTCATCACACCAGGATTACAGTGGCTAGCCAAGCCCCCAGTGGCACTATGCTTTCACCCACATTCACCCCAAACCTTCCACCCAGATATCATGCGTTGAATGCTTCTATTCCCACTCCTACACAAATCTCATCCGGGACTCCTGGCGTTTCTACTTCTTCTGGGCACCATCTCGTTTCCGGTTTTATTCCGACACTTCCTCGACCCCCTTTCAGAGGACCTATTCCATCCTCTATCGGAGGCACCGAACCTAGTGGCACCATCCCGTCTTTCACACCTAATTACCAGATTCCTATTGGTGGACAATTTCACCAAGGAGGCCAAACCCAATCCCCTTTTGCAGGACAAATCCCAACTGGGATGCAACCCCTGATTGGAGGGAAACCTCCATCGACCCCACCCTATGGACAAAACATACCTCCATCCTTAGCCCGGTATTGGAATTATCTTATACAACATAATCCTCACTCAACTGGGGGGAAACAACCTCAAGATAGCTTCGTCATACCCCCTAGTATAGGCCAACCATATACAGGCATGTCTAATCCTATTTTGGGCTCGAGCGCTCAACCCCACGCCCCTGTTCAAGGGTAAAATTGTTATCCACAAATTTGGTCATTGTGATGGTGTCATGATGATGTCATGATGATGGAAAATCAATCTCTTTACCAAGAATACTTTCCTGAGAAAAGTTACAGTTGTCTTCTTCCACAAATTACATTTTGAAACATGTTCGTAGACTACTTATATGTTCACCTAAGGGAATGCCTGTTTCCCGCAGGCTACCTTAAGCCGGGGTGCGAACTTCTCACACTGTACTCATGGTTAGGGTGCGAACATGCTCTTGAAGGGGAAAAAGATAAAGATCTTGAACCTTCTAGAAGGGAATCTTCTAGAAGGATGAGTTGGCTTTCGAGTGGTTATTCAAGTACTGTCATTCCAGATATCTTGGGATCATTCCCTAT
>JZKD02S2441551.1:121252-140167 GCA_000966675.3 Picea glauca
CACTCAAGCCAAAGATTATCCTTCCTCCAAAGAGAAGGTTGATGCAATACCTCCTTCATTGGTCCAACCATCTCCCATGACTCCACCTACCAACGGTCCTCTTCATCTCGAACGACTGAGCCTAGATACAGTCCTTCGTCCTCCTCCAAAGGGTGTTGTTTGAAAATCTACTTTCAATCCTCATGCACGTGTTGCCTAGAACTATAGTTTTTTCAAAGATCTGGCCCAAGCACTGTCCGCGATGTCAACCCTCGAAGTCCTTCAGAGTTGTCCTATACAACGAAAGGCATTGTTGAAAGCTATTGGTGGAATCGACCCTATGGATACGAATTTAATAATTTTTGACTTGGAAGATCACATTCCAAGGTTACCCCCTCAACTCACATTCCAAATACAAGTTATTGTCTCCGACAAAAACATTTGTAGAATAGTTATTGATGAGGGTGCCTCGACGTGTGTCATGTATATTACCTGCTGGACAACCATCGACTCTCCTCCTTTGAATGAATACCACAAAATACTCAAATCCTTCCATGGCTATGGTTTTAAGCCTTACGGTGTCCTCCCTTCGTTGCCTATTACGTTAGAAGGAAAAACGGTCAACGTTGAAGTGGAGGTTTTTGACACTCCTCTTGATTAAAACCTTCTACTTGGCCATAGCTGGATCAATTCCATGCGTGCAGTTGTGTCCACCTTTTTCTGTGTCGTGCATTTCCCACATCAAGGAAAAGTAGTTACCGTAGACCAATTGGTATTCTTTCACTCTGATGCATGTACCAACAACATACCTTTCATTGCAACCCCCCCCCTGGATATGAGAACGTCGGTGTGGGTCTTCTTAAAGATTCCTCTTTGATGGGTACTTTCCCCATTTCACCACCCGATGTTCCACATCCATTTTTCGCCTCGATCAACATGATCTCCACCTTTGTTCATGGAACCCCTGCATCTTACAACCCGTGGATGGTACCAAACCTCGACGATCATCTTCATTATGGTGATGAAATACCTTTGAGTCTAGTCGAATCTGCTTATCAAGCCATTCAATCGGCAACCCCCTCTCTTGGTGATTTATCTCCAGATCCATTCCGCATCATTTTTCCTACAGACGAGATGATTATGTCTGTTATGTCCGTGGAAGATACCCCTTGGGACGATGGACATCATCATTCCATCCTCTTCCTGGAACAACGCACCATCGAGGGTTACCAATGACTCTTGACCTTGTCGACTGTTGTCATCATTTATACCGTTCCTGAGTCTACACATGATATGTTCTACAAAGGGAACTTAAGTAATATCTCACCCACAATCCCCCTCGACATATCCATAAAACCTGGAGTTGTCGAAAATGTGCATATCGGAGCTTCGTGTTCCCATGAAGAAGTTGTCACCTATAGGTCTCTTTTCCAAGAATTTCGTGACGTCTTCGCATGGAGCTATGAAGAAATGTCGGTGATTGACCCTGACATTGTGGTACATGAGATTAAGACATACCTAGTCGCTAAATCCATTCGGCAACGACTTCGTCCGGTCCACCCACGTAAAGCAACCGCTATCAAGTTTAAAGTTGAGAAACTTCTCAAAGTTGGCTTTATTTACCCTATGGCTTTAACCGACTGGGTTTCCAATCTTGTTCCGATTGACAAGAAACAAGGCACAATCCGCGTGTGCGTTGATTATAGGAACATTAATAAAGCTTGTCCTAAAGACAACTTTCCTACCCCCTTTGTTGACCAGATTGTCGACGATTGTGCCAGAAGTGAAATATTATCTCTAATGAATGGTTTCTCCGGATATAATCAAATCAATATCGTTCCCACGGACCAACACAAGACCTCTTTTATTTGTCCTTGGGGCGCTTTCACCTACTGGAAACTTCCATTTAGTTTAAAGAATGTGTGATGTCCCGTCCCCAAGATTAGGCCAGCAGGGAGTGACTTAGTAGTCTATATGTTCCCGTAGACTATAGTTAGGCACAAACAAGGAACCAAATGGAGAAATAAGGAGGAATTAAGGCTAAATGATAAATTAAGCCAAAATACTTAGGAAAAGTCACCTAAGCCTAAGTCAACGAAGAATTAGGATGAAAAGGTGATAAGGGGGCGACTTAATTGACAAATAAATCACTTAGGAGGAAAAGCGCCTAGGTTAAGTGATGTCAACGAAGAATTAGGTCAGGAAAGATATAAAGAGAGGAATTTGACCTAATTCCTCATTATGCATTGTTATGATTTGATGTTGAGACTTTCGAGAGGAGGAGGAGAGCCGACCTTACTCTTTTGTGGATTTCTGGAGGAAACCACCACCATTGATCGGTTTCAGTGTTGAGAGACACACCCTAGCCCATCAGAGATACCATCCAGGTATTTCACTGTACTTTTCAGGAGATATTATTGCGGAGGGCACATCTCAGCCAAGGAGGGTGCAAGTCATTTTGGAGATTCAGAGATCTGCAGTATACCGTGGTCCCGATTGCAGATTCATTCCGACCCAGTAGAGATCCAGCCAGGGTGCTTCCATTGATCCATTCATCATCAGATTCTGATGGTGGAATCTTGCAGATAGACCCATACAACCATTTTGGGTGTAGTCATTTCGGACAGACGTTTGGCATCGCATGCAGGGGTTTCCTATCAGATCCGGCCAAACCCTTCCGACCCATTTCATCATTGGACAAGATGATCGTTTTGAGCTATATAGCAGTAGATTTCGATGGTGGAATCCTTTGGTGCGCATTCAGTGCCCAAGGAGGGGCGCAAACCCCCCAGGGGTCCAGATCCAGTGCCGTAGAGGTCCAATCTGAGTTCCATCAGACATTATTTCCAGCGTAGAGGCCAGGGCGCATTGATTAGAGAAGTTTCGATCTCATTCTGATGGTGGATTCTATAGATCAAGTTTTCCAGCTGGTAGCGGTTACCGTACTTCTCCGGGATTAGTTGTTTTTGCCTATCTATCCGTGCATGCAGAAGATCTGTTGTCTTCTTATGGTCACGGGTAGTTCTTTCATTATTTGATTTTATTCCAATACAGATCCATGAGATCTGACTGACGTCTAGACTCTATATTTCAGTAGGCTATTTGTATTCCCATGCATGAACGATTATTATTCATGATATTGAGTAGTTGACATTCTATACTCTTGCATGCGTCTTTTTATGATTGTTAAACCCTCATTATGCAACATGCACTTGTAATAAATGACATGCAACCATAATAACCAACATGCAAACACTATAACCGAAAAACATCTCAATCACCCAGCTAAAACACATCCAGAAACCCCCAGTGTATCAGATCTGCACACCAGAGAAGTAGAACAGTAACAAATATCTTGATCAACTGGATCAGGAATATTTCAGTGGTATCAGAACTTTAGTTCTGCCAGCCTGTGACTACAGACCATGAATCCAGGAGAAGAACCAGATGGTCGTGAGCATGAAGGTGACGAATATGTCACGTACAATCGGTGTAAGGGAATAAGGGACAGACCTAACTTTCCTCCCTTCCCTCCCAGTTCAGAGGAAGAGGAAGAGGCACTTAGAGAAGCAGAGCGACGAGGCTGAGCGCAAAGCAGAGAAGAGGCTAGGTGACAGGTATGAGTGACCAGAGGGCAGTGGTAAGGCCCCAATGGATCCAAATGTAGCCTTCATGCAGATGATCAATGACATGCTAGCTAGCCAACGGACCATGTCTCAGTCTTTGTCTCAGGTAGCAGATAGACTGGCTATGATAGATATTCCGGGCACTCAAGGCCCACATGCAGCGCATGGGAAATCAGGGGCAGGCAGTAGACCCCAGTCACCCACTCACACGTATACATCAGCGAGTAGGATTCCACGTCCTTTGTTTCCCAGTTTTCAGAGGGCAGCCCCGATAGCAGCACAAATACCGATAGCACAGAGACCGGCCACACATGTAGAGGACATTGTAGAGTATCGAAGAGAGTATGCGGCCTTGGGCCATGACTTCCAGCAGGACATGACCCTAGTTGAGTATTGTGGACTCAGACTTAGGAACCGTCCCAGAGAGCCACAGAGGGGAGGAAAGCAGCAGTAGTAGCAGTAGGGGCATAACCTTGACTTCATCCGTAAAGTTGGTAAACTCACCATACCTTCTGTTATCATTCCAAGAAACCCTTTGTGGTTGTAGACCAAAGGTGCTTGGTAACTTAAGAAATGAATGTTTTTGTATTTTGTAAATGTGGATCAATGGGATAACTCAATTCATCTTATGGCATTCAAACATGAAAATGATAAACAAATAGACAGTGCTCTCAAAGATTGATTAATCAGCAGATAACTTTAAAATGGGTGAAGAACAGATTGTAACTAAACCAGTACAATGTAGGGTCTAAGAGACAATCAAGAAACCTATTATCAGGCTATGAGCTAAACAATGGGATAACATCCATTCAAAGCTTGACAATACAGATAATAGTGCAGAAAGAAAGATGGAAAGCTGACATCAAAATTGAAAGGAACCTGTGATCTGTATTAACATAAAAAGTCTGAGTACAATAGCAGATTACTCTATCCAAAATCGAACCCTTGTTTGATATCAAAAACAAGCATTTATAGCCCTTACAAATAGTTATACAGATCTTAAAAACATGGATCTGTATTTAATAAAAATAGTTCTATTCTATTTAAACAACTTTGAAATTAAAGTCTTCAACAACTAAACTGAGTAGTCGAACTGTCTTCAGTCTCCAAAATCGCCATTTTCCTCCTCCAACTTTCAGTATCTGCAATGTGGTGAAGTAGCAGGACACCTGTATGTGATTGTTCAATTTTCCAATATTTATGGTCAGGTTTTTAGGAAATGGTTTTGAATGTGTAACCAAAAATCCCTCGAATCCCTGAGGTTGAACTTCTTGCATGCGAATTTATAGTCCACTAATACATTGGCATATCTTCAAAACCTGTTTGAAATAAATTGTTGCGTTTTCGACCTCAAAAATTGCTTGCCCAGCTTTCAACAACGCAACCGTTTGATTTTTTCATGGGTTAGCTGTTGAAAGCTGTCTCTTTTCACAGCTAACGGGTAATGAAATAGTAGCCTGGTGCTGTTGAAAGTCCCGATAGCACACAAAAAGAGTTTTCACCTTAGAAATTGATTTCAAACCAAATTCAGTGAGCATCCGATTTCTCACTTTGCATATTTACGACAACTTGAGCGAGAACCTTCAGGTCTGGATGAGATTTTTTCTTCAATTTTTATTTTAACCTCCTGATCTGCCTTTTGAGGCGTTTGGCAAGCCACCACAAGCTATTGTAGTCTTTGGTGAGCTTATTCTTCCTCTTTTTCTCTTTAACACTCTCCTTGGCCAATATTTCAAATGCTGCATTTGTCTTGGCAAAGTTATCAGATAATTTTTTATACCTATCCTTAATCACCCGCTCCAAGACTTCTTGCTGGGCAATTACTTCCTTCAGATGTTTGATCCTTTGAGACTTATTTGACCTAGGGTTTTTTGAGGATTCTCCCTACTCTGTCTGATTGAAAGTTTCATAGTTCTGTGCACATTCAGTTGATTGCTCAGAACTCTTAATGGCAGGGCATTGATTTTGTTGTTCAGATTCTGAATCTGAATAAGGCAAGTTAAGTATATTCTTGCCTGCACTCTGCTCTGTTGGATGCCCTATATTTTTCTATGTAGTCTTCTCTGTGGCCTGCTCAAATTTTAACTTTCTCTTTGACCTGTGGGGCTTCAATTCAGATAATCTGTCTTCTGAAGGTCCTAGTAAATCCCTTCTTCTTCTTGAGATGCTCTGAGGGGATGATTGTTTCTTTGCACCAACCATCTGTTCATTTGCAATCTGGTTCTGGGTTTCAAAACCTTCCCAGAATAGAAAGTGCTCCCAGCTCCTCCCCTGTTGTTTCAATTCTTCTAGAATAACCAATTTTATGAGGCCTAAGTGACATAGAGTGGTTTTCACGCTCAAGGGTTGAGGTCTAATCCTTTTGCATACCTTAGTCAAACTGTGATATAAGAAATAAGGCAAATTGATGGGGGTCTTGCCTGTGAAGTGATCCATGAGTTTAAAGTGGTACATCATCAATTTATCANTAGTGCAGAAAGAAAGATGGAAAGCTGACATCAAAATTGAAAGGAACCTGTGATCTGTATTAACATAAAAAGTCTGAGTACAATAGCAGATTACTCTATCCAAAATCGAACCCTTGTTTGATATCAAAAACAAGCATTTATAGCCCTTACAAATAGTTATACAGATCTTAAAAACATGGATCTGTATTTAATAAAAATAGTTCTATTCTATTTAAACAACTTTGAAATTAAAGTCTTCAACAACTAAACTGAGTAGTCGAACTGTCTTCAGTCTCCAAAATCGCCATTTTCCTCCTCCAACTTTCAGTATCTGCAATGTGGTGAAGTAGCAGGACACCTGTATGTGATTGTTCAATTTTCCAATATTTATGGTCAGGTTTTTAGGAAATGGTTTTGAATGTGTAACCAAAAATCCCTCGAATCCCTGAGGTTGAACTTCTTGCATGCGAATTTATAGTCCACTAATACATTGGCATATCTTCAAAACCTGTTTGAAATAAATTGTTGCGTTTTCGACCTCAAAAATTGCTTGCCCAGCTTTCAACAACGCAACCGTTTGATTTTTTCATGGGTTAGCTGTTGAAAGCTGTCTCTTTTCACAGCTAACGGGTAATGAAATAGTAGCCTGGTGCTGTTGAAAGTCCCGATAGCACACAAAAAGAGTTTTCACCTTAGAAATTGATTTCAAACCAAATTCAGTGAGCATCCGATTTCTCACTTTGCATATTTACGACAACTTGAGCGAGAACCTTCAGGTCTGGATGAGATTTTTTCTTCAATTTTTATTTTAACCTCCTGATCTGCCTTTTGAGGCGTTTGGCAAGCCACCACAAGCTATTGTAGTCTTTGGTGAGCTTATTCTTCCTCTTTTTCTCTTTAACACTCTCCTTGGCCAATCTTTCAAATGCTGCATTTGTCTTGGCAAAGTTATCAGATAATTTTTTATACCTATCCTTAATCACCCGCTCCAAGACTTCTTGCTGGGCAATTACTTCCTTCAGATGTTTGATCCTTTGAGACTTATTTGACCTAGGGTTTTTTGAGGATTCTCCCTACTCTGTCTGATTGAAAGTTTCATAGTTCTGTGCACATTCAGTTGATTGCTCAGAACTCTTAATGGCAGGGCATTGATTTTGTTGTTCAGATTCTGAATCTGAATAAGGCAAGTTAAGTATATTCTTGCCTGCACTCTGCTCTGTTGGATGCCCTATATTTTTCTATGTAGTCTTCTCTGTGGCCTGCTCAAATTTTAACTTTCTCTTTGACCTGTGGGGCTTCAATTCAGATAATCTGTCTTCTGAAGGTCCTAGTAAATCCCTTCTTCTTCTTGAGATGCTCTGAGGGGATGATTGTTTCTTTGCACCAACCATCTGTTCATTTGCAATCTGGTTCTGGGTTTCAAAACCTTCCCAGAATAGAAAGTGCTCCCAGCTCCTCCCCTGTTGTTTCAATTCTTCTAGAATAACCAATTTTATGAGGCCTAAGTGACATAGAGTGGTTTTCACGCTCAAGGGTTGAGGTCTAATCCTTTTGCATACCTTAGTCAAACTGTGATATAAGAAATAAGGCAAATTGATGGGGGTCTTGCCTGTGAAGTGATCCATGAGTTTAAAGTGGTACATCATCAATTTATCATATCTTCCTTCTGAGGTAATGTATAATTGAATGCCTTTTAATAATTCTTGCCACTCTTCATCTAGATATGAAACGAGCATACCTTTTCTCCATGCTTTGTGTTTGTACCCCTCTTTCAAATAAACCCTGAAATCTAGATTTTTAGGAGCGGTGGTTTTAAACCATCTCTGACCAGTTCTCGACAATCCTGTAGCTGCGATAATGACAGCCTCATCCACTTTGATTTCCATAGAGCCAACGTGAGCTTTGTTCCCATAAAAAGTCTTGGCAAAGGCTTTAGCCGTGGCCTGGTGGCACCCAATTTGTAACCTTTCTGCGAATTCCATACACCCTGCATTTGAAAAATGCCTCTGGACCTCAGGATATGATTGCAAAAAGGATAAGCTATCAAATTCTCGCTTGAGTAAAGCGCCACTACGTTTTCTCACCATTTTGCAGCTCAAAAAATTGACAATTGTAACTCCTGTAACTGCCTAGTCGAGCCGAGGTTCTGCGCTGTTGAAAGCAGTTCGGGCTTCAGCTCTGTTTTGAAACAAATGAAAACTTCAACAGTATTCTGGAAACGATTTGTGATATGAAACCTCTGTTTGATTTGATGGTGTCAGGCCGGCGGTACCTCCTTTGTACCTGCATCACCGAACACGAACCTACCATCTCAGATGCCATGAGTGTTGTGCGTGAGTTCTGGGCCGGATTCAAATTACAGTCATATCCTGACGTGCATGATTGAGTTTCTATGATTTCCCACTCCTATCAATGCATGCCTTGGATTTACTCTGACGTGGGGGTGATCACATCATCATTACTGTCATACGTGGATATCACGCACGTGATTCCTGCTTTGTGCAGCAACGGCCCGTGGAAAATGCCTCTGTCAACTGCTTGCTTGCCACTTTCACTAGCGCGCGACTCTGCGAAAAATCCCTGTTAGCTGCTGAAAGTATGCACTTTCAACAGCGCGCCATAAGTTAAAAAACACTCCTTAGCTGTGGAAAGCATATATTTTCAATAGTGCGCCATATCAATTGAAAACGCTCCTTAGCTGTGGAAAGCATGTACTTTCCACAACGCGCCACCCACGAACTGATTGCCAGACCTTTTAAGATTTGTCACTTTCAACAACACGCCAACTGATGAAAAGAGCTCCTTGGCTGTTGAAAGTGGGCACTTTCCACAGTGCACAATGAATATTTGGACACACGTTAGCTGTGGAAAGTAAAAAATGACAATTTTGAAAAAGAAGACTTTATGGGTCAATTATTTTCTAGGACAAACCAAAACCAAAAATTTTCTCATCTATAAAAACTCAAAAGTAACTTGAAGGCACTACCAAAAGCCATGATATCCACTACAAAACTCAACCGAAAGGACGGTTTCATTTTGGGAGTTAACATTTGGCTCCAACTGAGATGGGCATCTCCGTGTGAGGTGACCAAGAACCTAGCTAGACTCAGTAGCCTTATTGCAATCTGAAAAATAGTTGCTAGTACCATTGGGCATGGATTTATTTGAATGACAAAAGTAAAGAAAACAGAACTGAAAAAGAAAATATGTACAAGAAGAACCTGGCTTCAAGGAAGCCTTATGAGAAATAGATATTCAGGAAGCGCCCATTGAAAGGGCCCCCTGATANCAGTTATACAGATCCTAAAAACATGGATCTGTATTTAATAAAAACAATTCTATTCTATTTAAACAACTTTGAAATTAAAGTCTTCAACAACTAAACTGAGTAGTCGAACTGTCTTCAGTCTCCAAAATCACCATTTTCCTCCTCCAGCTTTCAGTTTCTGCAATGTGGTGAAGTAGTAGGACACCTGTATGTGATTGTTCAATTTTCCAATATTTATGGTCGGGTTTTTAGGAAATGGTTTTGAATGTGTAACCAAAAATCCCTCGAATCCCTGAGGTTGAACTTCTTGCATGCGAATTTATAGTCCACTGATACATTGGCATATCTTCAAAACTTGCTTGAAATAAACTGTTGCGTTTTCGGCCTCAAAAATTGCTTGCCCAGCTTTCAACAACGCAAACGTTTGATTTTTTCACGGGTTAGCTGTTGAAAGTTGTCTCTTTCCACAGCTAACAGGTAATGAAATAGTATCCTGGCGCTGTTGAAAGTCCCGATAGCACACAAAAAGAGTTTTCACCTTAGAAATTGATTTCAAACCAAATTCAGTGAGCATCCGAATTCTCACTTTGCATATTGACGACAACTTGAGCGAGAACCTTCAGGTCTGGATGAGATTTTTTCTTCAATTTTTATTTTAACCTCCTGATCTGCCTTTTGAGGCGTTTGGAAAGCCACCACAAGCTATTGTAGTCTTTGGTGAGCTTCTTCTTCCTCTTTTTCTCTTTAACACTCTCCTTGGCCAATATTTCAAATGCTGCATTTGTCTTGGCAAAGTTATCAGATAATTTTTTATACCTATCCTTAATCACCCACTCCAAGACTTCTTGCTGGGCAATTACTTCCTTCAAATGTTTGATCCTTTGAGACTTATTTGACCTAGGGTTTTTTGAGGATTCTCCCTGCTTTGTCTGATTGAAAGTTTCATAGTTCTGTGCATATTCAGCTGATTGCTCAGAACTCTTAATGAAAGGGAATTGATTTTGTTGTTCAGATTCTGAATCTGAATAAGGCAAGTTAAGTATATTCTTGCCTGCACTCTTCTCTATTGGATGCCTTGTATTTTTCTGTGTAGTCTGCTCTGTGGCTTGCTCAAATTTTAACTTTCTCTTTGACCCGTGGGGCTTTAGTTCAGATAATCTGTCTTTTGAAGGTCCTGGTAAAGCCCTTCTTCTTCTTGAGCTGCTCTGAGGGGATGATTGTTTCTTTGCACCAACCATCTGTTCATTTGCAGTCTGATTATGGGTTTCAAAACCTTCCCAGAATAGAAAGTGCTCCCAGCTCCTCCCCTGTTGTTTCAATTCTTCTAGAATAATCAATTTTATGAGGCCTAGGTGACATAGAGTATTTTTCATGCTCAAGGGTTGAGCTCTAATCCTTTTGCATACCTTAGTCAAACCGCGATATAAGAAATAAGGAAAATTGATGGGGGTCTTGCCTGTGAAGTGATCCATGAGTTTAAAGTGGTACATCATCAATTTATCATATCTTCCTTCTGAGGTAATGTATAATTGAATGCCTTTGAATAATTCTTGCCACTCTTCATCTAGATATGAAACGAGCATACCTTTTCTCCACGCTTTGTGTTTGTACCCCTCTTTCAAATAAACCCTGAAATCCAGATTTTTAGGAGCGGTGGTTTTAAACCATCTCTGACCAGTTCTCGACAATCCTATAGCTGTGGAAATGACAGCCTCATCCACTTTGATTTCCACAGAGCCAACACGAGCTTTGTTCCCATCAAAAGTCTTGGCAAAGGCTTCAGCCGTGGCCTGGTGGCACCCAATTTGTAACCTTTCTGCAAATTCCATACACCCTGCATTTGAAAAATGCCTCTGGACCTCGGGATGTGATTGCAAAAAGGATAAGCTATCCAATTCTCACTTGAGTAAAGCGCCACTACGTTTTCTCACCATTCTGCAGCTCAAAAACTTGACAATTGTAACTCCTGTAACTGCCTAGTCGAGCCGAGGTTCTACGCTGTTGAAAGCAGTTCGGGCTTCAGCTCTGTTTTGAAACAAATGAAAACTTCGACAGTATTCTGGAAATGATCTGTGATATGAAACCTCTGTTTGATTTGATGGTGTCAGGCCGGTGGTACCTCCTCTGTACCTGCATCACCGAACACGAACCTACCATCTCAGATGCCATGAGTGTTGTGCGTGAGTTCTGGGTTGGATTCAAATTACAGTCATATCCTGACGTGCATGATTGAGTTTCTATGATTTCCCACTCCTATTAGCGCATGCCTTGGATTTACTCTGACGTGGGGGTGATCACATCATCATTACTATCATACGTGGATATCACGCACGTGATTCTCGCTTTGTGCAGCAATAGCCCGTGGAAAATGCCTTTGTCAACTGCTTGCTTGCCACTTTCACCAGCGCGCGACTCTGCGAAAAATCCCTATTAGCTGCTGAAAGTATGCACTTTCAACAACGCGCCATAAGTTAAAAAACACTCCTTAGCTGTGGAAAGCATATATTTTCAACAACGCGCCATATCAATTGAAAACACTCCTTAGCTGTCGAAAGCATGTACTTTCCACAACACGCCACCCGCGAACTGATTGTCAGACCTTTTAAGATTTGTCACTTTCAACAGCGCGCCAACTGATGAAAAGAGCTCCTTATCTGTTGAAAGTGGGCACTTTCCACAACGCACAATGAATATTTGGACACACGTTAGCTGTGGAAAGTAAAAAATGACAATTTTGAAAAAGAAGACTTTATGGGTCAATTATTTTCTAGGACAAACCAAAACCAAAAATTTTCTCATCTATAAAAACTCAAAAGTAACTTGAAGGCACTACCAAAAGCCATGATATCCACTACAAAACTCAACCGAAAGGACGGTTTCATTTTGGGAGTTAACATTTGGCTCCAACTGAGATGGGCATCTCCGTGTGAGGTGACCAAGAACCTAGCTAGACTCAGTAGCCTTATTGCAATCTGAAAAATAGTTGCTAGTACCATTGGGCATGGATTTATTTGAATGACAAAAGTAAAGAAAACAGAACTGAAAAAGAAAATATGTACAAGAAGAACCTGGCTTCAAGGAAGCCTTATGAGAAATAGATCTTCAGGAAGTGCCCATTGAAAGGGCCCCCTAATACTGGCTCACCTGAAAGATTTTGAAGAACAAAGGTGTTGTTCTGCTGCACCTCTGTTATGAAAAAAGGACCTGTCCAAAGAGCCTCAAATTTTCGGTGTTTCCCTTTCTCCTGCCTTGCTGCATCCCACTTTAAGACCATATCCCCTATTTTGAATACATCTGATTTGACTTTCTTATCGAAATTTTTCTTGATCCTCTCCTGATGCAATTCAGTTTTTTCTAAGAGCTGTTCTCTATCTTGTTGCAGTTCTACCAAATCAAGAATTCTCCTAGTCAAATCATTTGGTTCAGCATTAGTTTCTTGTAAGAATTTCGCAACTGGTAATGCAAGTTGAACATGAAATATGGCCTCAGTACCATATACCAACTTGAAAGGAGAAGTACCAATTGATTTCTTACATGTTACCCTGTCAGCCCACAGGGCAAACTTTAGTTTAGAATCCCAACCTCTGCCATTTTGTTCAAGCAACTTCTTTATGATTCTGACTAGACTCTTGTTTGACGACTCAGCTAAACCATTCCCTTGCGGATAGTAGGCTGTGGAATGTACCAGCTGAATTCCCATCTCTTCACACAATTTCACCAAGTATTTATCTTTGAATGCAACAACATTATCAGTGACCAATATTTTGGGGCAGCCAAATCTAGTGAATATGTTCTCCTGCAGAAAGTTTATGATGACAGTATGATTGGCATTCCGGGTGGGAATAGCCTCAATCCACTTCGTAAAGTAATCGGTGGCAACCAGGATCCACAGATGCTGACCACTCGAAGGAGGATGGATCTCACCTATGAAGTCTAGGCCCCACTGCTGGAAAGGCCCTGTGACCACTATAGGTTTGAGAGGAAGGGACTTCATTTGTTTTTTACCTTCAAATCTCTGGCATTTGTCACATGTTTTCACAAATTCATACACATCTGAAAATAAGGATGGCCAATAGTAACCTGATCGCAAGATTTTGTGTGCTGTGGTTTTCCAATAATGATGTCCTCCACATTCACTATTGTGAAGTTCACACATAACTTTAGCAGCCTCCTCTTGATTCACACATCTCAACAACAAACCAATGGGATTCTTCCAGAACAACAAGTTATCATTGATACAAAAATTTATGCCTCTGAGCTTCAAAGCCCTTCTTTGAGTCTTTGTCAAACCTGATGGGACTGATAAAGTCTGCAAAAACTGAATGATATGGATGTACCATTTGCAATCAGCTAGATGAGATGAAACCTGCATTCCCTTACCTTCTTTGTCCTCTGAAGACGAAACATTTTCTGCATCAATACTCATCAGATTTATGTCAAGCAGCTTGCAATTCTCTTCTTCCAGAAGTTTGGCAAGACCCTGACCTTTAACTAGCTTTGCTGTTTTAATTTCAACATCGAACTCAATCAACCCGGTTATCCACTTACTTCTTTTTCCATCAATGTTAGGTTGGATAAGAACATCTTTAACTGAACTAGAGGGAACAAAAGCTATTACCTTTGCCTGAAGAATGTAGACCCTGAAAGCCTTTAGTGACTTGACAAGTGGATAGGCTTGTTTTTCCAGCAACTCGTACTTTACCTCTGCGTCCCGCAAGACCTTGCTAAAGAAAGAAACCGGTTACTCTTGTCATCAACATTCTTCTGCAAGAGTACTGCTGTGATAGTATCATTGGAAGCAAATGAAAAAATGTAAAATACCTTGGAAAAATCTGGGCTGATCAATACAGGAGCTGTCGTGATGGATTCTTTGATGTCATTGAATGACTGTCTGGCTGCTTCAGTCCACTTTATCTCAGAGTCTTTCCTCAACATAGCATTGATATGCTTTGTGAGTTCAGCAAAATTCACTATGAATCTTCTGACAAAATTAATAGTTCCAAGGAAAGACTGAATGCCTTTCTTGGATCTAGGAAGAGACAGATTTTTAATTGCTTCTACCCTCTTTGGATCAATCTTAACTCCATCCGCTGAAACAATATGCCCAAGTAGTTTTCCCTCCTTAAGTGCAAAATTTGATTTTTTGGGATTAAGAGAGATGCCATACCTTCGACATTTCAGAAATGTCCTCCTCAAGTGCTGCAAATGAAGTTCATGGCTGCTTGAGAAAACAATGATATCGTCAAGATAAATCAGGATGAATTTATCTTTCTCCCCAATGAAAGCAATGTCCATTGCCCTTTGGAATGTCGCCCCTGCATTCATCAATCCGAAGGGCATCTTCTCATACATAAACATGCCCCATGGAGGGGTAAATGCATTTTTTTCTTTGTCTTCCGGATGGACAACAATTTGATTGTATCCGGAAAACCCATCAATAAAGGACATTACCTTTGACCCTGACACTTTCTGCAACATATGCTCCATTTTAGGCAGAGGGTAGTTGTGCTTCCTAGAGCATTTGTTCAGATTTCTGAAGTCAATGCAAAGTCTGATCTCCCTGTTCTTCTTCCTAACCGGCACAAGATTAGCAATCCATTCTGAATACCTGAGAGGAATGATAATGCGGGCGTCCAGCAGTTTCTTAATTTCTTTCTCCATTGTAGACAACAACAAAGGATTGAATGATCTCAGTTTATGTCTGAATGGTTTGGTGTCTTTATTCAATGGAATTTTATGTTGAATCACCTCTGTGTCGAAATTTTTCAAATCATCATGCTGCCAAGCAAAGATGTCTGCAAATTCCTTCAGCAATTCTCCATAATCATCCCTCTGTTTTTCAGACAAATGTGAAGCCAAGTTGACATATTTGAGATCTTGCTCACTGGCCACATTATACTGGAAAACATCTGACTCTTTTTCCCCACTTTGCAATTTGACAGCCACATCGTTGCTATCGAACAACCTTTCTAATGGGACCAAGCCTTTAGGAATTCTATTTGTGGATAGTTGAACTATCTCACGAGCTGCAATTTTTCTCTTGAGCTTTGGCTACTCAACTGCATCTTCATGTTCGTTCTCCTGATCAATCTGCAGATCTGCAAACTCATCTATCATTGCAAGGAATCGGGTGAGTTCAGCATCATCCTCAAAAAATTTCCAAAATTTTACATTGTCAGGAAGAGAGGGCCTATGTCTAACTTGAATTTTGTAAGACAATTTGTGAGGCAAAGGGGGAATAAATGCACAAGCAGACATAGCCAATGAATCATCCAATTGATTCATGTCTCTAGGTACAAATGTAATTTTAAAATCTGCAAAATTTTTAATTGCCTCCAACACTTCGTCTCTGTATGCCTTCAGCCTGACATGCTTGGCTTGAAAGGACTTATTCACTTGCTGAATGATCAAATTTGTGTCTCCAAACACCTGCATTTTTTTAATTCCCTTCTCCTTTGCTGTGTTCAGCCCTAAAAGTAATGCTTCATACTCAACAATGTTATTTGTCACTTTAAAATCAAGTTTGAAGGATAGATGAGAAGTTTTCTTTGAGGGAGAAATGAATACCACTCCTGCTCCAGCTGATTCCTTAGTACAAGCACCATCAAAGAACATGGTCCAGAGATCATCCTCTGTTATTTCTGTGGACTGAAATGTGATCTGATCTATGGGTTTTCTGAGCAGCAATGTATCAGACAATGAGTCATCAAATTGCAAGATACAAGATCCCATATCTGTGTCGACTGCATAAATGGGATGATTAGATGGATTCTTCTCATCACTGATCACATATGCTAACTGAGACTCCCTGTAAAGTCTTATGTTCACTCCTCCGAAAATAGGGATAGTAGCATAAGAGAGATCCATTTGAAGAGTGCCACCTAGCCTCTTCATCCATGATCTTGATAGAAGACATCTGAATTTTGGAGGTATGTCAGCCACCACTATGTCCATCACCATTGTTTTCATTGATGCTTGGGTCAAGGTTACAGCCAAATCGTTAATCATCCCAAGGCATTTGACTTTTCGAGAATCAAAGGAAAAAAGGTCATGATAAGGCTTGGTGATATCCAATCCAAGCTCATCCATGACAGCTTTGGGCATCAAGTTGTGTGAGGCACCGGAGTCCAACAAACAATTATGCAGTGTCTTTTCATGGATATTTAAAGAGATATAGAATGGAGGACATCTTTCATATCTATCTTCTACCATTGGGCCCAGAGTGATGGTTGGTTTGTCATCATAAATGTTGAGGATATCGACAGAATGAGACACTGACTGAGGATCTAAAGTTTTGAGGATATCTTTTTTAAACATCTCATTTTTCATCAAATCAACAAGCGGGATAGGAATCTTAATCTTCTATAATTCAGCCTCGAAATTAAAGGAATATGGAGCCTTATCATCAGTTTTATTAGAAATTTTTACCTGACTGGAAGGGGCTTTCTGATTCTTCTATTGTTCAATAGGAGGCTGACTCTCTGGAGTTTGCTGGTTGACAGGGGCAACAATCTTCTTAGGAGGAGCTGATGCTTTTTCCTTTGAAGACTTTGCTGGATGATATTCTGGTGTATGAGCTTTTTGATTGACAGGGGCAGCAGTCCTTGCAGGAGGGGCTGATGCATCTGCTTGAGCAACATTAGACTTAGATCGAAGGTTGTATCTATTTTTATCCTCTGCTGTGAAAATTCCATCACCGAGGATATCATCCTCTGTCTGTTGAGTCATTAATGATTCCTCATAATCTTGTTGTGTTAGGAAAGACTTCCCTGTCTCTTCTCTGACATAATGAATGTCACCTTCTACCTCTTCTTGGTCTTCAACATTTTCTTCGTCCATTACTACATTCTGAAGAGGTACTTTTATCCTCTGATCTTCATTAGCATTCCTATCTCTTTGCAGAATTTGAGTTTGTGGATTATTTCTTCTGTAGGGAAAAGCATTTGGATTTCTGGGGGAAAACGTATTTGGTTCCTTTTCTCTTGGTGATGGCTGATTCTGAACTTTCAATTTTGACATTTCTGATGTTAGACTATCCAACAACTTAGACATATTTTCCATTTTACTGTTAGAAGAAGAAGAGGACTCGACAGCATACTTCTTCTTCTCATCCCTTCCTTTAAGTTGTTGTGATGTTGTAATGTTAGAATCAACCTCGAGAGAAACATCTTGCATTAAATCAAGCGTGGCTGATCGTCTTTCTCTAAGGATAAGAAAAAATTCTGCATCAAAGGCAACAGAGAACGTGATCTTTGCTGCTGCATCGCTTGGTTTAATCTCTGCAGGGATCTTACCAAACATTTTATTGAATCTCTTGATAAAGTCTGAGACCGATTCTCCATCTCCTCTCTTCAAATTTCTGAACTCAAAAATGTAGTACAACAAGTCTCTTCTTTCTCCCCAATGCTTCAAAAATACTTCATCCAATTGTTCAATGCCAGTGATTGAATTTGCTGGTAGCTGTTTGAACCATTTTCGGGCTTGGCCATCCAAACTCTGGACAAAAACTCTAGTCCACACATCTTCTTCAGAAATGTTATGTTTTCTGCATAAGCATAAAATGCTTCAATGTGTTCTTCAGCAGTATACTCCCCTACTCCTGTGAACTTTGGCATGTATTTCTGGTAGTCACCAGTTGGCATGGCAGACAAGGGATTTGGCAAGACAAGTGGAGCATATATGTTTGCCAAGATTTGTTCCATTCTGGTCAAAGGGGCAGCCATGGAAATTTTGGTGATTGATACAGACGAGGAACTTGTAGGAGATGATAAAGGAGATGAAGAATTCGTAGGAGAGGATGGAGGAGGTGAGTTGCCTGAGTTAGAAAAGAATGGCTGTCTTACTGCACCCTGAACAGAAGTTTCAGAAGTAGGTGGAAAGTAAGAGGCTTTATAAAACTGACTAAGAAACAAAGCTAGATTTTCTTCTCCCTTAGAGGACAGATCCTGGAGAATTTATTCAAGGACGGGCAAATTTGTGTAAGTGTGTAAAACACCTGTCGAAGGTTTGCTAGGTGATGAATCAAAAAGAGATGAAGATGAATCTTCTTTCTGCGGGGACGATTCAGTATTCAATTCTTTTGGATGGGATGAAATATCAACCTCAAGGGTAGAATCAGTAATATTAGAAGAAAAAGAAGGTTCTTCTACTTTAGACACTTGAGATGAAATTTTTATTTCTTGGGATTTGTGGATTTCAGCAGGGGATTCAACAAAAGAATTTTCAGATATGAAAGGATGAGTATCAGTTGGAATACCTGAATCAATTGCACTTGCAGATCCAGAAGCCTGTCTTTGCAAAGATTTGCCCTTGCTGATGATTTTTTCTGGATTAGGAACTGATGTCAATGGGCCTTCTGGGTTTTCCCTGGTGTGAGCTCTTTTTGGAGCCACTTCGTTACAATAGAGTCGCCAGATAGAAAATGTACAACCTGATAGTGTCTACTTCTTGTTTATCATCAAGAATTAGATCTATGTCGTTTCCCAGAGAAGCTGAGCTTCGATCTCCTCTCCCCGGCAACGGCGCCAATTTGTTATCACTCCAAGAAACCCTTTGTGGTTGCAGACCAAAGGTGCTTGGTAACTTAAGAAATGAA
>JZKD02S2441551.1:170735-185594 GCA_000966675.3 Picea glauca
TGGAACCACATTTGGTAAACATGATGAGATTCGAGCTCACTAACTCAAAAATTAGTTAATTGCTTTTAATCCTAATGATTTCTTTTGCATTAAGAACTTTCCATCTAGGTTTAAAAAACTTAAATTTTTACTTGCAGAATGTAAGATAAAGAAGGAAGATGACTAACTTATATGTGCTATTCTTGTTAATATTGGAAATGGATATTGTATTTTTGTATCTATTTTTCACTCCATCAGATGAGAAATTATTAGTCAAGGGTCTACTTAGAAAATGAATTTGTTTGAATCATTTTATGATTCTTTAATTAAAGAGTAAGATAAGATATTTCACCTTGGATTGATTAGCACAACTGATACATATAAAAAAATCTTAATAGAACAATAGAAGCAAGGGCCCAATCATTTGAAGAAGAAACATCCTCACAAGAACAAACAAAGCAAGGGTACCAAACATTCTGAAGCATATTATCATATGGATAAGGATAAAACCATATTGTTTTATGTCTTAATGAATGTACCACCAAACAAATACTTGTTGGTGATGACATATCTCTTAGTGTTGTGGAGTTTGTAACCATTCAACTAGATGATGTCCATTTGATGATGTATTATGTGCTGCAAGTCTTTCTTTCAACCTTTTATCAGTGTATCAAATAACTCATTCAAGTGAAGGAAAAATCATATAATTTTCACCTCATCAAGATGTAGTCAAATATTTAAAGGATCCCAAACATATCTTAGCAACTAGAATTGTTGATGGTATTATTGGGTTGTACACATTTGAAAACTATGGTGTTATGGTATTGACATTGATTTCAAATAGGGTCAATATGGTCATCATGATCAATGCATAATATGGTATTTTCATTGAGACAATCCCATTCATTATCATAATCTTATTGTGCAGTTGTTGTCTTCTCCCCATGACTATAACTCTATTAAATTTATGTGTGATCTTGATTACATGCATTCATATTAATGTCTATATATATGGAACAAAGAATGAAAGCCCCGATTGTTTAGTTCGAGAATATTAATGGTTTGTGAAAGGTAAATTGGTGATCATATACACCCAATTGAAGATATTTGTGTATTACATAATTTGGAATGCATGGTAAAGAGGAGTAAAGGGGGAGATTGTTCAATAAAATTATCATTGATGTCAAAGGTTAGAAAATGGACGTAAAAGATGAGTAAATATGAAAGTGTATTAAAGAAAAAGGTAAAAGTGAAGTGGAGTTAAAGAAAAAGGGTAAAAGTGAAAGAGAACATGGTATGTGCAAATGGTATTTGCAAACCATGGTAGTATTTACCCATGGTAAGGTAAAAAGTTAATTAAAAATTAAAAAGGGGAAAATCAATTATTATTTAGTAAAAGTCGTCACTTTTCAAGAAGAATGTGACTTTTCATATAAATCTTATGGAAAAGTATAAATAAAGAAGAGGGTTATGAGAAAAAACAGATACGTGGGTAAAAAAGTAATAGTTCATAAGCATATCATTTGAGGTGTGACAATAAAACATCATTCAAGAGCGTCACTAATATATTGGCAAAAGATTAGATCTGGCGTTCAAAAAAGTAGATTCAAAAGAAGAAGAAGTAAAGAACGCATAGCAAAGTTTGTGAAGACAAAAGAAACATAGGTGAATCGATGATTTAATAAGAAGATTTAAACATAAGAAGAGTCCAAAGGAAGAAATCGAAGTTTGAATATTAAAAATGCAGTGAGGGTGGAAGGGTGGAGCAAGGGAGGATTAAATTCCTCTACAGGTTGGAGCCTGAACAACATGGAGTTGCAACTTCCTCAAGTTGGTGCTTGAAAAACAAGGGATTGTTTTCTCCTTGAGTTGGTGCTCAAAACAGGGGATTGGTGTCTCCTACAAGTTGTATCTTGTAAATGAAAAACAAACTTTATATAAATATATAAAAAGAAAATTTATGGTTTTTCATGTTAAAATTTTGTGTATTGTTCTTATTTGTTGATCATTTGTTTTGTTTAATAAGATTACTGATTAAGTGGTGTTAAATATTGTAAAAAAAAAGCAATATTGATTCACCCCCCCTCTCAGTATTAAACAATATTCCAACAATTGGTATCAGAGCAGGTTCCTTCATCACAGTCTAATCACTAGAAGGAAGATTTTAAGAAATCACAATGGATCAACAAGAAGTGATGTCCTCAAACAGAGCTTCACTATTCAAATGAGATAACAATGTATTATGGAGTATAAGAATGAGAAGTTACCTAATGGAGCTGGGATGTGATGTCTAGATATCTGTGATAAACAATTATGATGTACCAGAAATATCTCCCTCAGACACAACTGCAAAGAAACTCTACAATGATAATTCAAAAGTTGTAAACACAATTATGGGTGGATTAACAAATAATGTATTTTTCAAAGTCATGCATTGTAAATAAGCAAAAGAGATTTGGAACAAAATACAAATCATCTATGAAGGATATTCCAAGTCAAGCAAGAAAAGATTCAAACATAGATAGGACAATTTGAAAACTTGAAGATGAAAGAAGAAGAAAACATTGCAGAGTATCTTCTAAGAGTAGATGAAAGTATCAATTCAATTAGAGCATTGGGTGAATATTTAGATGACAAAATTATTGTCCAAAATATGTTGAGATCATTACCAATGAGATGTTATGCCAAGGTATCTACCTTGGAAGATCGAGAAAACCTTGAGAAATTTACAATGGATGAACTTCATGGGATTATTATAGCCTATGAAATGAGAACACGACAAGAAAGGCCATCAAAAAGGGAATCAACTTTCAAAGCTTCAAAAGAAACAAAGAACTATGAGCATGTGTCAAGTGAAAGTCACCCAGACATATCAAATGAGGAAGAGGCTAACTTTATAAGGAAACTCAAGAAAAGGGTCTAGGAAATACAAAGGGAAGTTACCTCTCAAATGTTTCAATTGTGGAAAATTTGATCATTTTGCCTCGAAATGTCCCTATCCAAATCAGAAGGATAATGATGATGAAGAAAATTTTAAATTTTTTTTCACAATCTATACTTTCCCAAATCCTAAAGGCAAGTAGGCCAACATTTCCATAACACGAGGGTAATCCTGTCACTGTCACCCCAACATGCTACCCTTTTCTATTTAGGAGGAAAAAAATTCTCCAAGGGAGACGTCCCTAGACTTGGTGGGTTGATGAAGGGAAATAAATGATAATTAAACTACCCCTCTCTCTAGGTCTCTCAAGTCAAGTTTAAGTCTTGAAGGATGAAGCAAAAGAAATATAAAGTGTACCTATCCCTTACCAATACAAAAACAAGTTTTAAAGGAAATACCAAATGATAATGATGCTTCAACAAGATAGTAAAATTGTGAATATATGTTGGTTGTCTATGAATGCATCAAATGAAAAGTAGATGATAGCGATAAATAAATGATAATAGCTGCAAATTTGTATCAACAAGAACACACTTGTGCGGACAATGTGAACAAGCATTTAAAGAATCAATGATAATACTTTGTATTTATGTGAGTTATCTAAATATATCAACCAACAATTGGATTTAAACATTATGTCTAATTTAAATGTAACAACAATAAAATAGAAGTAATGACAACAATAAACAAGCTTCAAAAATGTACTCTGCTAAGGCAATTGAACAAACACTTGAGCATATATTTATAGTAACTTGCCTTGTACAAATTCTGGGTTGTTCTAAGGTAGTTGGTAGTCTGATATAGACTGCGAACAATGGCTGTAACCGTGAATTATCAACAATAATTAAGTGGTTGTTAGTATCTCTAAAATAGGTTAGTTAACTAGTTAAAGTTAGTAGGGAATCAAGTAGGAAACAATTTGGAGTTTGAGTTTGAAGATACTTGTCAAAGAGTGAGGTTTGACTAGTGCCTTTCTAAGGGTATTGGAGTCAAGTAGGTGGCTTCCTTCAAGGCTTATAACAAGTGATTTTACACATAATTCAAGAGGGAGAAATATCCAGGAGGAGTAGCAACTTAAGTCCTCCTAGGTTTGACCTTAAGAAGTGAGGAATCTAGGGTATAGGCACTTATATGCCCTAGTGCCTCCTTATTCTTGGATTTTTATGGATGAAAAGTACTATGCACAATAACTAAGTATAAATATCTAGAGAGATATCACTTTAGGGCCCTAGGGTTTCACTAGTTACTAGATCAATTCAATAAATCTAGGCAAATGAAAAGCAAGAAAGTTAGCACGTTAAGTTTCTTACTTCAAGCATTAATTAAAACATGCAATTTCATAATCTTGTATGATCAAGAAAACCATTACCATATCCATTGAAAATAACAAAGTAAAAATGTACTTACTTGCACCAAGAATAATCATGTAAAACCATGCAAGATTGCCACAAAACTTCATAAAATTTGTCCAAGTGCCAAAAACAAGCCTTAAAAAAGTAGTTCCCTCCTTATTTCAGCAAATAACCCTTAGTAGGGAGAAAATTTCAGACCTTCACTCTCCCAAGTAAGAGTTATGATGAAAATGAATGTCACTTTATGTTTATTTATACCAAAAATTGACCTTTAATTATTTTAGGTCAAAATATTAGGGCCGACCTGACCAATTTACTACAAAATTACATTTTTACCAAAATAAATTCAATTTTCATCTAAATAGGCCTCCAAAGGTAATGTCATGCCCTCCTAGGGTGACGTTGGGACTCAAGTGTGGGATGCTGGGAAAAGGAGATGAAATTTTGGGCCTCCAAAGCCCTTACATTTTCCCACACATGCCAATAGCCTCATGAATGCCTCCAAGGTGCCAACCCTAGATGACAAGTAACATCTAGGGTTGCAGAGGTGACGCCCAAAGCCTCCCAATGCCAACGTTTAGGTGGGAGGATCATGAGACCTTAGGTCTAGGTCTTCCACAATGCCTCCAAAGGCAACACCCTTCCTTCATCTGGTGCAAGCTTTCAATCTCTTCTTACCCATGGTTGGGGTTTCAACATCCATATATGGGCTTTGAGCCCCCATGAAGGTATGAGCTAATCATTCCCTCATGTGTACATGTCCACTGGGAAAGGTCCTACAGAAGCAACAAGTATGCCCTCCAGGAGTTTACCCAAATTACCCAAACATGTGCATCAAACCCCCCTTAAACCCAAACAAATTCTCAAAGAAATTATGCAATTTGACAAGTTAGTTTTGGAGAGGGTATCGGGGTGTCCTATTGGGATAACCTCTTTTAAGTTTTGGGTGTTTCCCAGGTGGAATCTAGTCCAAGTCATGTAAGTGTATGAAGTGGAATGGGGTAAATATTTGGGCATGGGGTGCATGTGATAATAGGGAAATGTAGAGTTTTACCTGTGGGTACCTTTGTGGAGGGCGAGTTGCACCTTGTCATGGATGCAATTGTTTCCTAGCCCATTCATTTCCTTTTATTCTTAGCTTTATTTCTTTTGATATTTTTCTCTTGTGCTTCAAGGAAATAGTTGAGGGCCATTGTCATGTCTTGATGACTAGAGGTGATAGCGTTATCCACAAACATTTCATAGAAATGTGAAGGTTGGCTCGTAATGAGAACCACTTTCTCTTGGATATTCCACCAGGAGCCACTACCCTAGTTTGGTGACTCGATGGGTGGTAATGTCATACGGCTACATGCCCATAGTCATAATAGGCCAGGTTGTGATGAGACCTCCTATCCTTCAACTAGTAATTTGAGTGTTTATGTTATATTGTGGGTCCCCTTTTCTTACTAAGAAGCTTTTCACTACTTTCTCGAGGATCCCTAGGAGAAGTATCTCGAAGGTTTCAAAATCAGATTTTAACTCTTGCCAGCTACTTTTACCCTCTGGGCCTTTGGCCCCCTCTTCCCACAAGTTAAGGTACAATCTTTCCTAGTGTAGCCAATCCTAATGCCCAAACAAGGATATGGGAGATGGAAGGAATAAATATGGAAAGTGGTAAGTATGGAGGGAACAGACGATGAATTTTCACATATCCACCTAGTAGCAACCCATCCTAAAGGGAAATCAGTTTACTAGGGAATTGTGTCACCCTCTAGGTTTGAATGAGGAAAAGAGCATAATTTCCGAGAAAACATCATAAAATGAAGAAGGATTTGATACAACCTGTTCAAGTGCTTCAAAAATAAGAGTGATACATACCATGATACTCAGACTCATTAACTCATGGAGAAATACTCACTACTACTTCAGGACCAGGCTGGTGTGATGGATACTACTGTTGGTGATACGTGGACTGCATTGAAGAAAAGAGGGGCCCTCTAGGGCCATGCTCAGGTCATCTGGCTCTCGGTACTCCATGTCTAGGATCTGTGGGTCTCGAGATGTGATCTCCTTATTTATACTTAGGCTAGGGGATAACATCTGGATCCAACTCGGGGACATGTGCTCATCGTAGAGTGCATGAGAACCTCAACAACTCTGGTCTGACCTGTTCCTGCCAAATCTCAACAAAAGACATTAGTAATCCCCATGGTAGTGATATCACCCCTCATCCAAATATGATAAAATAAACAAATAAAAACATCTCTAGTCTAACATATGATTACGAGCATACATATATACATAATGAAACAAGAAAATATGAAACATGTAACTACAACTATGCTAACATGATATGCAATGGTATGTACAACGGATGCAAATGCCTACCTATTCTACCTCACCTATACTTACATGTCAAATGCTAGGTATAAGCATACAACCAGTACAACCACAATAATAATGGATCATAACACCTGTGTCTATGCTTCATCATAAACAAAAATGATGACAAGTTAAGCAAAAAATAAACATGAGTTAGAGCATGCATTATATCATAAGAAGTCGTAAAGTCTAGCTCATGGAGGTGGGAGGGAGGGACAAAATCATGCCAAGTCAACCTTCTACAAAAGTGATCAAACCATCTCAGAAAATGATCATCATATGTCAAGGAATCAAAGGGATGGCTCAAAGAGTCTGAGGGTTGACTATATTGGACGTCATCACTCCCTAGAGTCTGATAATTGATTAACAAGAACTTAGAGGGAAACTGACAAATTCTTAGGGGAAATCTGAAAGATTGAGATAATAAACTTCTTAAGGCATTCTACTTCCCCTTGAATTAAAAAAAAAAAAAAATTCCCTAAAGAAAAATTGAAACAAGAGACATGTTCCCCAACTACATCCTTAGTGACATAATGAGGTAAAGCAATCAGAGGGAGATAGACAACCTTGTCACAAGTATCTTGCTTCGGGAAAGAAACGTCCTCACCTTTATCAAAATTTGAGCACAATGACGGTTGATAATATTCTTCATAGAATAAATCCAAGTGCTCAAAGGAATACTCATCAAAATCCTCATGGTATGACTAAAAATCATCTAGAGAACATTGCACTGGGTCATCCTTGGGTGCTTGGAAAACCTCTGTAATTATATCATCATCTTGTTGCTAGATGTCAAAATTATTAGGAACATCATATGATTGTTGTAAAGGAAACATTCAAAGATATCCTTCCATATTATAAATGGGTTCCTCATCATAACCAATCACATCCCACTTACGTCTTCCAACATGTATGAACTCATCAATATTATCATCCATGTTATTATCTTTACCATAACATGAAGTATTTAATGATTCCAAGGGATCCTCTAATGCTTCTTACTTTTCCAAATCATAAAATAAAGCATCATCAAAATATTGGAAAGGGAAATAACTTATCATGTTCACTTCTTATTGTGCAGGAGCGTCAGAGGCTTGGACGACTTCATCAAATGGAAGAGTATCTAATACATCATCCCCAAGACTCGTTTCTTTAATCACATTTTCACCTTCATCAAAAAATGAAGGACCTAGCTCTTCAACTTCTGAATCATAGAACAAAGTGTCATAAAAAAATGGGGAAGTAAAATGATTCACCTCATTCTCTTTGTCTTATGGAGGAGAGATAGGATCTTGGAAGAGCTAAATATATCAACCAACAATTGGATTTAAATAGGATTTCTAAGTTAAATATAACAACAGTAAAATAGAAGTAATGACAACAATAAACAAGCTTTAGAAATGTACTCTGCTAAGGCAATTGAACAAACACTTGAGCATATATTGATAGTAACTTGCCTTGTACAAATTCTTGGCTCTTCTAAGGTGGTTTGTAGGCTGATATAGATTGCGAACAATGGATGTAACAGTGAATTAACAATATTAATTAAGTGGTTGTTAGTATCTCTAAGCTAGGTTAGTTAACTAGTTAAAGTTAGTAGGGTAATAAAGTAGGAAACAATTTGGAGTTTGAGTTTGAAGATACATGTCAAAGAGTGAGGTTTGACTAGTGTCTTTCTAAGGGTATTGGAGTCAAGAAGGTGGCTTCCTTCAAGGCTTATAACAAGTGATTTTACACATAATTCAAGAGGGAGAAATACCTAGGAGGAGTAGCAACTTAAGTCCTCCTAGGTTTGACCTTAAGAAGTGAGGAATCTAGGGTATAGGCACTTATAGGCCCTAACACCTCCTTCTTCTTGTATTTTTATGAATGAAAATTACTATGCATAATAAATAAATACAAATCTCTAGAGAGCTATCACTTTAGGGCCCTAGGGTTTCATTAGTTACTAGATCAATTCAATAAGTCTAGGCAAATGAAAAGCAAGAAAGTTAGCACTTTAAATTTCTTACTTCAAGAATTAATTAAAACATGCAATTTCAAAATATTTTATGGTCAAGAAAACCATTACCATATCCATTTACAATGACAAAGTAAAAATATACTTACTTTCACCAAGAATAATCATGTAAAACCATGCAAGATTTCCACAAAACTTCATAAAATCTGTCCAAGTGCAAAAAACAAGCCTTAAAAGAGTAGTGCCCTCCTTATTTCAGCCAATAACCCTTAGTAGGGAAAACATTTGAGACCTCCACTCTCCCAAGTGAGAGTTATGATGAAAATTAATGTCACTTTATGTTTATTTATACCAAAATTTGACCTTTAATTATTTTAGGTCAAAATATCAAGGTCGACCTGACCAATTTACTACAAAATTAGATTTTTACCAAAATAAATTCAATTTGCATCTAAATAGGGCTCCAAAGGTAATTTCATGCCCTCCTAGGGTAACGTTGGGTCTCAAGTGTGGGATGCTGGGAAAAGGAGATGAAACGGTGGGCCTCCAAAGGCCTTAAATTTTCCCACACATTAGAATAGCCTCATGAATGTCTCCAAGTTGAAAACCCCAGATGACAAGTGACATCTAGGGCTGCAGAGGTAATGTCCAAGGCCTCCCAAGGCCAACATTCAGGTGGGAGGAGCATGAGACCTTAGGTCTAGGTCTTCAACAGTGCCTCCAAAGGAAACACCCTTCCTTCATCTAGTGCAAGCTTTCAATCTCTTCTTACCCATGGCTAGGGTTTCAACATCCATTTGTGGGATTTGAGCCCCCATGAAGATCTGAGCTAATCATTCCCTCATGTGTACTTGCCCACCATGCAAGGTCCTACATAAACAACAAGTACACCCTCCAGGGGTTCATAAGTCACAAGGATCATAACATGTAAATCACATCTAATAATTAAATTACCCAAACATGTGCATCAAACCTCCCTTAACCCCAAACACATGCTCAAAGACGTTATGCAATTTGACAAGTTAGTTTTGGAGAGGGTCTCAGGGTGTCCTATTGGGATAACCTATTTTATGTTTGGGGTGTTTCCTAGGTGAAATATAGTCTAATTCATGTAAGTGTATGAGGTGGAATGGGGTAAATATTTGGCCATGGGGTGCATGTGATAACAGGGAAATGTAGAGTCTTACCTATGGCTGCCTTTGTGGAAGGTGAGATAGACCTTGTCATGGATGCAATTGTTTCCTATCCAATTCATTTCCTTTTATTCTTATATTTATTTCTTTTGATCTTTTTCTCTTGTCCTTCAAGGGAATAGTTGAGGGCCACTGTCCTGGATTGATGACCAGAGGTGACAATGCTATCCACAAAAATTTCACAGAAATGATAAGGTTGGATCATAATGAGACCCCCTTTCTCTTTTCTATGCCACCAAGAGCCAGTACCCTGGTTTGGTGACCATATGGGTGGTAATGTCATACCGCTACATGCCCATTGTCATAATGGGCTGACTCGTGATGAGACCTCCTATCCTTCAACTAGTACCTTGAGTGTTTATGTTATCTTGTGGGTCCCCTTTTCTTACTGGGAATATTTTCACTGCTTTCTCATGGATCCCTGGGCGAATCATATCGAAGGTTTCAAAATTGGATTTTAAGTCTTGCCAGCTACTTTTACCCTCTGGGCCTTTAGCCCCCTCTTCTCACAAGGTAAGGTACAACCCTTCCTAGTGTAGCCAATACCAATGCCAAAACATGGATAGGGGAGATGGAAGGAATAAATATGGAAAGTGGTTAGTATGGAGGGAATAGACTATGAATTTTCATAGATCCACCCAGTAGAAACCCATCCCAAAGGGAAATCAACTTACTAGGGTATTGTGTCACCTTCCAGGTTTGAACGAGGCAAAGAGAATAATTTCCAAGCAAACTTTATGAAACAAAGAGGATTCGATACAACATGTTCAAGTGCTTCAAAAATCAGAGTGATACAAACCATGATACTTAGACTCATAACCTCATGGAGCAAGATTCACTGCTACTTCAGGACCAGGCTGGTGTGATTGATACTGCTGCTAGTGATACGTGGACTGCACTGAAGAAAAGAGGGGTCCTCCAGGGCCATGCTCAATTTGTCTGTCTCTTGGTACTCTATGCCTAGGATCTGTGGGCCTCGATATGTGATCTCCTTAGTTATCCCTAGGCTAGGGGATAAAAATAACCATAAAGAACATAAAAAGGGAAAAACTGGAAACAAGAAGAAATTCTACAAAAAGAAAAACTTTTTCTCCAAAGAAGACAATAGGTCATCTAACATGAGTGAAGATGATGAGACATAAATTCTATTTATGTGAATAGAAAACCAAGGTAATACCGTTGAAGATAATAATGGATGAAGGAAACTCTGAAGTTGAAGGAGAAGTAGACATTGAAGAAGAACTTATTAGTGATCTCGAAGAATTGAGAAAATATAAAAGGAAGAACAAATCATTAAAAGAACAATTGTTAGATTATAAGAAATAATAAAAATCAAGAGAAGAAGAAGTTTCAAAAAGCATCAAGAAAATATAACAAGTCATTCTTGAATATAAAAATAAACTACAATAATCTAAAAGAATTGAAGAAGTCTTAAGTAAACAACTTACCGTCAAGGAGAAAAACTGTGAAAAATTAGAGGTTGAAATAGTTCTTCTAAGAAGGAAACTTGAAAAAGGAACTAACCTTTCAAAGCTTAAAAGTAGTTCAAAAATCTTGGATGACATCCTTAATTGTCAAAGACCATCAAGTAATAAGGATGGATGGGGTTATGATCACAAGGAAACTAATAAAGGCTCAAAATCTAGAATACAACAAAGTGATAAAAATCCAAGGACTTATGCAACTTCCCTTCAAAGCTCCTTCAAAAGAGAAGAGAACCAGATAAATAATGACTCTAATCAACAAATATATACACTCTCTCCAAAAATAAATGAGTATAGAAGAAATACTACTCCAAGAAGAACTGCCCCCAAAATATATCCACAACTCTTTCTTGGATACTGTTTTTCTTATCATAATGTTGGGCATAAAGCATTAGAATGTAATGCTTATAGAAATAATTATCATAAAAGTGTTCAAGGATTTGCCATAAGAAAAACAAGTCTAGTAGTAATCAAAGGAGTATAAACTATAATTCATTTTCTCCATTACAAGATTACAATATTGAATGAATGCAACAATTATGGTCATAAACCTAGTAATTGTAGACTATCAAAAGATTCCATGAATACAAGTATTTCCAATAGTTAAGAAGAAAAAAATAAGAAGATATGGAAAGAAAAACAAATAGAAGAAAAGGAAACATAATGTAAGGTAGCCTTATATGCCAAGAATAAAAGAAGCCAATGGTATGTTGGCAGTGGATGTTCAAAGCATATGACAAGAGATCAAAACAAATTCCTCAATTTGAAAAGGAAAGAAAAAGGAAGTTTTATATTTGGAGATGATGTCTCTACCAAGATACTTGGAAGGGATACAGTCAGTCTAAGAAATAACAGAGCTAAAGCAGAAAATGTGCTACTAGTTGAAAATTTGAATCCTAATCTCCTCAGTGTGAGCCAAACATGTGATCAAGGACACATTCTCATATTTGACTCTCAAACATATAAACTTAGAAAAGAAGACTTGAGAAATTTAGTGGTTGTTGCACCAAGGACATCAAGCGATGTATATATCTTAAACACACAAGAAGAAGAAAAATATTTCATGGGCCAAATAAATGAAAGTTGGTTATGGAACTGAATAAACACATAAGCTTCAATAACTTGATAAAAGTTAGTACAAAGGAAGCTGTAAAAAACATTCCAAAGATTATAAAACATTCAAACTTTGTTTGTAGGCACTGCCAACATGGGAAGTAGGAAAAAGTAAGATTCAAGACAAAGGAATACTCTACATCAAAACCATTAGAACTTGTTCATACTGACCTCTGTGGACCAACAAGAACTAAGAGTATACAAAGTGAGAATTACTTCATTTTATTCATTGATGACTATACAAGAATGACTTGGGTATCCTTTCTCAAAGAAAAATCAGTAGCATTCAAAAAGTTTAAAGTCTTCGAAGCACATGTTGAAAATGAGATTGATATCAAAATCAGGTGCCTAAGATCATACAATGGAGGAGAATTTACCTCAAATGAGTTCAACGAATTTTGTGAAACACATGGAATTAAAAGACACTTTTCAGCTCCAAGAACTCCTCAGCAAAATGGAGTTGCTGAACGGAAAAATAGAATTGTTCAAGAAGCGACCAAAACCATGTGAAATGAAGCCAAACTCCCAGATAGATATTGGAGAGAAGCATTGTATAAAATAGTGTACACACTTAACAAAGCACATATTAGATTTAACCACAACAAAACACCATTTGAGTTGTGGTTTGTCAAATCAACATTAGTTAAACACTTCAAATTTTTTGGGAGCAAATGCTACATAAAGAGAGATGATGATAACCTAGGAAAATTTGACTCCAAATCAAATGAATCATATTTTTTGGTTACTCATCCAACAAAAGGGCCTACAAATGCTATAATATACGACTACACAAGATTGTGGAAAGTGCAAATGTAAAAGTGGATGATCGAAAAACAAAAGGGATCAAATCTCAAGATAATCCACAATTTTATGAAATGGTAAGAGATGATGATGATGAAGAAATTAAAGAAATACAAGAGGATGAATCACAAAGTGAAGATGAAAACGAGGAGGAAGAATCACCGAGACAAGATATATAAACATCATCAAGGAGAATACAAAGAAATCATCGTGAAAGTCAAATCCTTGGTAACAAAAGTTGTTACACATTATTTTTGTCGCAACTATGACCATTGATGATGTGTACGTACCCTTTGTCATTCGAAGGTTTATTCCCTTATGCCTTAATCCCTGAAGAAGATGGAAGAAATTTTTTTACTAGAGAGATGAAACTATGGAAATTTCTTTTAAAAACCCTAATTTATGAAAGTGTCACATGTTGCACCGTAGTAGCCTATGATAGTGTCACATGTTTCTATTTCAGAGGGTACGACATTGTTCGTACTAAGGAAAAAAGAATAAATTATAGAAGTTTCTAGAATAGAAGGTTCGAGGATGAGGTGTCCTCCGATCGGTTTGGACTGCACCCGTATTCCACCAAATCCTAACCTCGAATCCTAACCTTTTCATCCCTTCCTTTTCAAATATATAAAAGGAAGCATCTCTCATTAAGAAAGCTAGTCAATCAATCATGAATAGTGGTCAATCATGGATTTAGCTTCTACTTTGTTAAGGTGATTTTTGACTTGGATGGGATGGTATCAAACCTATGGTGTCATAAATCATAGAAGCAAAGGGTATGTGTTGGAGAAAGGAACCGTTGAGAGGGACTTCACAACATCAAGGCTCTGGTTGTAATCTCTTTCATTATTATTAATACAACAACATATTTTCTTTCCCACAAAGGTTCTTCATCTTTGATTATATTTGTTTCTTTTATCCTTGATCATTTTCATAGGTTTCATCAAATTATACTTTGTTTCTTTCACTCTTGTTGGCTTGTGTCTTCTTGCAGGTTATCACTGATAAGTCTCAAGATGGAGCTGGAAAATACAACTAGCAAGGAAAACCATCGATTAAAAGGTGTGAGCTCTTGCTAGCTAGTATCTTTGATTACATAAACCTAGGGAAAGTTATATGTTCTACCCTATTTTGTTCTAGTATCAGTGTCCAAGTCTAAGGAGATAAGCCATTATAGATCGATTTGTCTGACAACAAAATTGGTGACTCCTTTGGCTCGTAGTATAAGCTCATCCTTCAGAGTATTTTTAACGAACCCTAGGAAGGAGCAGTTTGGTTCCATATGGGTCTTTCAATGCATGTTTTACGAGTCAAAGAAAGTTAAATCAATGGTTTTTCATGTTTAGGGATTTTGAAAAACACTTAAAGAGAACTCCAATTAATTTTTTCATAAATTTAGTCTCCCAAACCTGAAAAAGTATAAAATAATACCTAGGAGAACTCTTCTAGCCAGGATTAACTAGAGTATTCATTTTCCGTAGATAGTCTGAAGAGACCAAAAAAGGATTAAAATATTGCTCGACATATTCCCTTTCAAATCCTTTAACGAGCATGAAAGGAGACAAGCTCACTCGAAAATCTTTTCATATTTAGAGAGTCTGAAAAGAGCTTAAAGGAAAATCCAAAGAGTTTTGTTTTTGTATAGATTTTACAAGTCCAGAAAAGTGATAAA
>JZKD02S2441551.1:185644-214559 GCA_000966675.3 Picea glauca
ACTAGGAGGTATAATTACAACTAATGGCCTAAAGCCGACATAAATAAAATAACATTACTAATATAATATGCCCCAATTAAGGGGTAATGAGCCAATATTAGGGCTTAACAAGTATACTCAGTAACCTATTCTCATGTATTAACGAGCATGAGAAAGAACAAAGACTAATCTCGGTAACCTATTCTCATGTATTTACGAGCATGAGAAAGAACAAAGACTAAGCTCGGGATTGGTTTCATTTTTACACAAGCTTGAAACAATGTAAAACCATGCTTGGATAGGTTTCATTCTTTTGCGAGCTTGAAACTAAAAACTAACTGTGCTCGGAACTTACAAACGTAATTTCAAAAGGTTTTGAGTGATGCCCATGGTTGGTTGGTACTTTTCCCTAAGCTTAAGAAAGTAGCATATTAACTTCAGCATGAGGTCCAGAGGTTGGAGACATGCCCCCCAAGATTCATTTCATCTGCAAATATTATGTGGTCACCAATTTATGTACCTGACTAGAATCTTGGCTACTAATAGGTAAATGTTCACCAGAGGAAGAAAGAGGATCAACTGACATAGGCAGAGGAAATGAAGGTTCAGTCATGAGATCTAGTAAAAGACTCGAATAAATTGGAGGGGGGGGTTGGAGGTCTGTTTCATTTTTTAATGAGATTGAGATAGACAAAAATCTATGCTCATGGATGGATATTTCATTTTTTAATGAGATTGATAGAGAAATGAGAACTATGCTCATGGTTGTTTGTTTCATTTTTTAATGAGATTGACACAGAAATGGGAACTATGCTCATGACTCTCTTCTTTATTTTTTAACAAGCTTTCCATAGAGAACAAAAATATGATTGCAATCTCATCTTGATCATGGCTTCCAAGAGAACAATTATCTAGAAGGAATACATGTCAAGGGACATACCTCGATCATGGATTCCAAGAGATATTCTTTGGATGGAACAACAATGCTCTAGAAGGAATACATGTCGATCGCTGCAATAGGGGTAGGGAGATCATGCTCTAATATCCCTATCGAATAGATTTCCATGTCAAATACAAGATTTAAGTCAAAAGAAGTCGAGCATACAGTGAGGGGATCGTTCTCATTCGGATTTGAATGCATGGGACATGTTTCCACATAATTAACCTGTGGTGGGGGGGATACCACTATATTGGGAACATTCAAGGACGTCGGATGGTCAACAGTCATACGATGATCATGCCTAATAAATGAAATATGATCAATAGTCACAATGTTTCCATTATAAGGAAAATACGTCACTCGAAAGAGTGTGGACACAATAGCTTTTATGGCATAGACATAGTCATGCCCAAGGAGTAAATTAAAATCCAAGGGTCATTGGAATATCATCACATCAATATGGGCATTTTTACCTCCTAAGGTAACATGTAATTGGGGAAGAATACCTAAAGATTCACTATCTCTTTTGTTAAAAGATAACATATTTTGGTTAACGAGCACAACTTGAGGGGAACCCAGAGCTTGCCAAGAGTTTGAGGATAAAATACTAATAGAAGAACCTTTGTCTATTATAGTGTGAAATATGTTTATATTGCAAACATGCACAATGATTTCAAAAGGTAGGTAGGAAGGAAGGCAAGGTCCTGTCAGTCTATTCCAATCAAAGGAAATGACCGCAATACTTGGAGGGGGTTCCATGGGAACATGTAAAATTCCCCCTTAACTAGAGGAATCTGAAGAGATAAGAAAAACTTGATCAGTATCGAATTCACTCTTCTAAGGAAGAGTGGGATCAACCAAATATGGAAATGATTCGACCACTTGAAATTCACTCTTCAAAGGAAGAGTGGGATCGGCCATTTTAAATTCACTCTTCAAGGGAAGGGTGGGATCTACAGATGATGGTGTCATATAGACCACTTGATAACTTCACTCTCCAAAGAGAGAATGGTATCGACCGATGATGGTGTCGAATTGACCACTTGATCAATCAATGGCGAGTTGGGAGAGAGTCTACGATAAGCAATTGGAAGTTGTTACTTGACATCATCAATATTTTCCAACAAACATGAAGCCTCATCCATATGAGGGAAAATGTAAGTTTGATGAGTTCCTTCACATAACCTACAAGGAAATTTTACTCTTCTTTTCTCTTCCCCAATTGTACTATGACTAGTTGATGGGTTTTCATCAGCATGATGTTGAGAGGATGGCAACATTGGCTATTGGGAAGTCGTAGACCACACTTCTATGACCTTGGATAAATCAAGGAAATCCTTAAGAAGATGGTCATCCTTACAAATACTACAAGGGAATTTGGGCTTACTAGCTATCTTGGTAGTCTTGATGACATCATCAACATTCTCAGCATGATGAACAGTAGTTGGTTGTTTGTTTCCAACATGACCCACAATGGTTGGAAGCTTGTCCCATTTCTCATTTTTCTTCTTCTTAATCTTCCTTTTCTTCTTCTTCTTATCCACCTGGTTACTAGCTTCAGATCTTTCACTAAGCAAAGAAGAAGAAAGGGAAGAAGACCTGATGGGAGAAGAAGGAGAAGGGTCAACATGAGGTTGATGTTCTTGGGTGGAGTGCTTGCATCCGAAGCACCTGGTGCATTCGGGATTACCGGAGTGGAAAAAAACCATATCGGTAACCCAATAGTGAATCCCGAAAGACTCAAAGTGGCAATAAAAGGAGGACCAATGTTTCCATAAGAAGGAAAAGCAAAAGGTTCCTCAGTAAAAGGGGTCCCTTGGTTGGTCATTTTGGGAACTAATGCAATATATACAGACTCAACCTAAGGTCTGCAAGTGAAAAAAAACAACACATGCTAAAAAAATACAGGAAGAAAACAAACAAACAAAAACCTTCTACAGTTAACGCACCAGTTGGTGATGAAATCCAATGTCGCGAGATCAAAATAAGGAGGGGATAAGATAGACCAGGTGGATCAATTACGTTGATGACCTACTTAACAGACTTACACCCAAGTGAAAGATACCACATGGAAAAACCATGGATTACCCTCCAAGGAGTCTGAGTGAGTTTGACCAACGTCTGTTGCAGGTACAACAAATACTTCCCCTTCGCCATCACCTTGTGTATGAACCCTAAATATAAAAACCACTAAGGTCACCACTTACAACAACAAAATTCTGGGGAAACAGTAGACAATCATATATACACGCAAGGGAAAGGAAATTAAGACCTAAAATCCCCTTGAGAGTTTCCTCTCAAGTGATCCCCAAGTGTCTTTAGACACTATTTGTAATACATGCAAACCATGCCACCAAGACCAACAAATCAGGATTAATTACTCCGCTGGCCCCAATGTGACCTCGTGATTGACCCTTGTGTAAGAAGGGATACCCAAAACAGTGATGAAGTAAATGGATTTCTCTCCCTAACTCAAGATTCTATGTTCATTTGGTATCTTTGGAGGGTTATCCTCAAGACCTATTCCAAATCCCTACAACTAATCTAATGTAGGTTTTCTACCAGTGAAAAGTAAAATTTTCAAAAAATATTTTAATTAGCACGTTAATTTTATGGTTGTTGTTTACTCACAAGGAAAATGGCGTGGAAAATATGATGTTTTAACTGACTCTAAACCATGCAAAGAAATGAAAATGCAATGTTTCACTTCGATGAAAGCTATATTATGATAAGGAGAAAACCTTTTATATTCCCGGATGCACAATGTCCCAAATTCATTAAACCAAGATGCTTACTACTCAAAATGTTTCTTCCCAAAGAAACTAAAAATTCCCACCAACTAAAGCAATGAAAAAATTGAAACTTTTGATTTAAAATATAGAGCTAAATACATCAATATAACAACAAGTCTCTTTAAAAGAAAAATAAATCCAAGCAATGTATTTTAAAATGAATTATTCAATAAAAGGAAGACGTTCTCTTTCACTAAGTAATTCACAATAAAAATTATTTGATAAAATAAATTAAGAGCTAGGCTAAAGGACACTCAGAGAAAAATCTAAGAGATTATAACCCTTTCATAATCAAGAAAAAATTCTAGAAACAAAGCAAGCAATCATGAAATTTTTAATAAAAATCTCAAAAAATTTCAAAAATGGCCAAAAGGCAGACTCAATATTGCAAAGATCAATATCAAAACCGAATAAGAAAACCAAAAAACCAGGCCAAAACCAAATCTGAGATCAGAAGAGAGAGAAACAAGAAAATTTATTTCTACAAGACTGTCACAGTCTGTAATGTAGAACACTGCGACAATAGCCAGTTTCGCAGGCTATAGACAAGCACAGTGCGAACACAAACAAAAAAAAAAGAAAAAACAAAGAGTTTTTCCAAAAATCCCAGTAGGTCTTGGGTTTGAGATTCAAGCTGGATCACCCAGTGACTTAGGAGGTTAAACTCAAGAAAAAACATGGTAAAGGCCAAAGAAAAACCAGGAGAACAAATCTTGAAGATTGTTCCCCAGTGGAGTTGCCAATTTTTTTTTTGGACAAATCAGTTATGCAGACAATGATTGATCTCCCTAGACTTGGACACCAAGACTAGAACAAAACAGGGAAAAACATATAACTTTCCCTAGGTTTATGTAATCAAATATGCTAGCTAGCAAGAGCTCACACCTTTTAGTCAACGATTGTCCTCGCTAGTTGTAGTTTCTAGCTCCATCCTAAGACTTATGAGTGATAACCTGTAAGAAGACACAATCCAACAAGAGTGAAAGAAACACAGTATAATTTGATTACATAAATCTAGGGAAATTTATATTTTCTTCCCTATTTTGTTCTAGTCTTAGTGGTCGAGTCTAGGGAGATCAATCATTGTCCGCATAGACCGATTTATCCAGCAACAAAAGTTCTAGAGTTGAAACAAGAAGAAAACTAACATATGAATCATAAGAAGCATTTCTCTCCCTAATATAACCCAAAACATTTGCAGAGGCTAGAAAATATGAAGACTGAATCAAAGCCATGAATGAAGTGCTTTATCAAATAGAGAAAAATTAGACTTGAGAACTTGTCCCAAGACAAAAGAAAAAAAATGTGGTAGGGACCAAGTGGATTTTTAAAAATAAATTTAATGAAAATGGTCATGTTATAAGGAATAAAACAATATTAGTGTGCAAAGGATATGCACAAGTAGAAGGGATTGAATTTGAAGAAACCTTCACTCCAATTGCAAGAATGGAAGCCATCCGATTATTTCTAGCATACTCATGCTTTAATAATTTTAAAGTCTATTATATGGATGTAAAGTCTACATTTATGAATGGATACCTAAAAGAAGAAGTCTACACATAGTAGCTAGAATGATTTGAACAACCGTGAAAATAAGAAGAAATGTATAGATTTAATAAGGCACTCTATGGCCTTAAAAAAACATTCAAAGAATGGTAAAAAAGACTGGATAAGTACCTACTACAACAAGGATTCAAAAGAGGCATGTCTAACAACAATATCTATCTAATAATTGAAAAAGACAGTTTGTTAGTCACAATGGTCTATGTGGATGACATCATATTTGGCTGAAACAATGATGAATCAAGTTATAATTTTTCTCAAGAAATGTCAGAAGAGTTTGAAATGTCTATGATTGGAGAACCAAATTTCTTCCTTGGACTTCAAATCACTCAGTCACTGAAATGAATATTTATTACTTAGTCCAAATACCTAAAAGAGATACTTGAAAAATTTGGAATGGTTGAAAGTGCACCCGTTAACACTCCAATGGCAACCAGTTGCAAACTCAACAAGGAAGATGAGTCATCTTCTGTAGATTCAACTCTCTATAGATATATGGTTGGGATCCTACTATATTTGACTACATCCAGACTTGATATCATGTAGGCAGTAGTAATGGTGGAAATGTTCCAATCATTTCCCAAGGAATCACATGTGATGGTTGTCAAGATAATATTTAGATATCTTAAAGGCACATCATACTTTGGCTTATGGTATCCAAGGAATAAAGGATTGGGATGGTAGTGTGGATGACAAAAAGAGCACTAGTGGGAATGAATTTTTCTTAGGTGAATGTCTAGTCTCATGGTCAACTAGAAAACAATCATCAATTTCACTATCTACAACAGAGGGAGAATATATTTCAGTTATTGAATGTTGCACTCCAATCTTATGGATGATACAAACATTGGAGGATATTGAAATTGAATGTAATCAGCCGATACCTATCTATTGTGACAATATAAGTGCCATCAATATCTCCAAGAATATAGTCATGCATGCAAAGACCAAACATATACCCATCAAGTATCATTTCATGAGAGAGAAAGTTAGTGAGAAAAAGGTTAGATTGGAGAATGTTAGTTCAAAAGAACAGATTGCAGATATATTCAAAAAAACTCTTCCTAGAGGTACTTTAAAAAAAAATAGACATAAATTGGGGGTAATCTTTATATCTAACTGAATTGCACAAGATTCATCAGAAAAGGGGTACATGGATAAGGGGAGCATAACCTCAGGGGGAGAAAAGAAATGTCCCTTCTGCCATTGTTGTCAAAGGGGGAGAATAAACAATAAAACTCACTTAATATTGAAAATAAGGAGTTTTTACTTTGTTTCCATCAATGCCAAAAGGGGAGAATGTTGGACATGGTGTTATGTGTTGATGTTTTGGTAGCTGCGGGAGGATATTTCCCTCCTAGATGACCTTTATTAGAGAAGAAGAATATTTTAGAAGAAACAGAACCATTGAACACATGTGGAAATACCCCAGAAGAGAAGTCAACCCAAATAATAAAGATCAATGAAAAGAAACATTTTCATAAGATAAGTCGACCCAGTTAGGAGGAAAAGAAGACTATAAATAAGAGGCACCTTGTCTCATTTGTCACACTCACTCACACTCTCTCATCTACACAGAAGAAACGTGCAAGTCTGAGGAAGGTGACGCAGTAGTTGTAGTGGCATAGATTATTCATTTTCAGTCTTTTTGTATTTCTCTCTTGTGCGCTACTCTTGGTAAAGGTGCGCTACCTTGGTATTGTGTTGTTGCTGTAGCTAGGGTGGTATTTTTGGTTGTACCTTGAGATAGACTTTGTTCTATAGTTTATTTGTTGGTTCATGATTGGATGTTCTTTGTGAGAGGAATCTATCTAATAAAGGTTGTTGGGGTTTTTCCCCCCATTTGGGGTTTTCCTAAGATAAATAACTTGTGTTCTTTTGTCTCTTTTTTATGTTGCTATTGCTCATTACATGATATACAAGTTAATTTTAAAGAAGTAAAAGAACAATGGTAACTCTACTACTCTATAATTAAAGAAAATCCAAAATTAAATTAGAGTTGGTTACCTTCAAGACAGTTTAACAATTGGGAGGAAGATCTTGAAACGACAACTGCAACATTTTCTTTGTCAAGATCATTGAGCACTAGTTCCAAGACATTGGGAGTAAAACCACCACAGAGACGTTCTCCCTACCCTAGTGTTCCCCCTGCAACACTCTATTTCTAGTTCCATGAAAGATCATAAATTTCAAATTTCTCAGATCTAGGGTTTCTATCGTTGAAAAATGTCAACCGATGTGAGAGTTGAAGATAGATTGGATGGAGCAAGTCAGAGATAGTCTCCAACTATTTCATGAGGATATCACATATCAAATACCAATTAGTAACAATTGGAGACACCATAGATGACATTGAACTTGTTACCATCACACTCAATGGATTTCCTTCCTCTTGGGACCCATTTGTCCAAGGAATTTGCACAAGAAGGAAATTTCCCAAATTTGAAAAGTTATGGTCAGATTGCACCCAAGAGGAATCCAGATTGATATCCAAGTCACAGAACAAAAATAATGATGAAACTCAATCCCTTGCTACTCAAGTTAAGAAAAGGAAGGAAAGGGAAGAAGGTAGTCCGAAGAAGTCCAAGATACCACGTTACAAGAAGGATGCATCAGGGATCAAATGCTACACTTGTTGAATGTTGCACTCCAATCTTATGGATGATACAAACATTGGAGGATATTGAAATTGAATGTAATCAGTCGATACTTATCTATTGTGACAATACAAGTTCCATCAATATCTCTAAGAATCTAGTCATGCATGCAAAGACCAAACATATACCCATAAAGTATCATTTCATGAGAGAGAAATTTAGTGAGAAAAAGGCTAGATTGGAGAATGTTAGTTCAAAAGAACAGATTACAGATATATTCAGAAAACCTCTTCCCATAAGTACTTTTGAAAAAAATAGACATAAATTGGGGGTAATATTTATATCTAATTGAATTTCACAAGCTTCATTAGAAAAGGGGTACATGGATAGGGGGCGCATAACCTCAAGGGGAGAAAAGAAATGTCCCTTCTGCCATTGTTGTCAAAGGGGGAGAATAAATAGTAAAACTCAATTAAGATTGAAAATAAGGAGTTTTTACTTTTTTTCCATCAATGCCAAAAGGGGAGAATGTTGGACATGGTGTTATGTGTTGATGTTTTGGTAGCTTCAATTGCAGGAGGAGCTTTCTCTCCTAGATGATATTTCTTAGACGAGAAGAATATTTTGGAAGCAAGAGAACCATTGAACAAATGTGGAAATACTCTAGAAGAGAAGTCAGCCCAAATAATAAAGAACAATGAAGAGACACATTTCCATAAGATTAGTTGGCCCAGTTAGGAGGAGAAGAAGACTATAAATAGGAGGCGCCTTGGCTCATTTGTCACACTCACTCACACTCTCTCATATACACAGAAGAAACACACAAGTCTGAGGAAGGTGACGTTGTAGTTGTAGTGGCATACACTATTCATGTTCAGTCTTTTTTGTATTTCTCTCTTGTGCGCTACTCTTGGTAAAGTTGCGCTACCTTGGTATTGTGTTGTTGCTGCAACTAGGGTGGTATTTTTGGTTGTACCTTGAGCTAGCCTTTATGCTAGAGTTTATTTGTTGGTTCATGATTGGATGTTCTTTGTGAGAGGAATGTATCTAATAAAGGTTGTTGGGTTTTTCCTCCATTTGGGGTTTTCCTAAGATAAATACCTTGTGTTCTTTTGTCTCTTTTTTATGTTGCTATTACTCAGTACATGATATACAAGTTAATTTTAAAGAAGTAAAAGAATAATGGTAACTCTACTAATCTATAATTAAAGAAAATCTAAAATGGAATTAGAGTTGGTTACCTTCAAGACAGTTTAACAGTTGGGAGGAAGATCTTGAAAACTACAGCTGCAACATTTTCTTTGTCAAGATCGTTGAGCACTAGTTCCAAGACATTGGGACTAAAACCACCACAGAGACATTCTCCCTACCCTAGCGTTCCCCCTTCAACACTCTAGTTTCAGTTCCATGAAAGATCATAAATTTCAAATTTCCCAGATCTAGGGTTTCTACCGATGAAAAATGTCAATTGATATGAGAGTTGAAGATAGATTGGATGGAGAAAACCAGAGATAGTCTCCAACTATTTCATAAGGATGTCACATATCAAAGACAAGTTAGAAACAATTGGAGACACCATAGATTCCGTTGAACTTGTTACCATCACACTCAATGGATTTCCTTCCTCTTGGGACCCATTTGTCCACAGAATTTGCACAAGAAGGAAATTTCCCAAATTTGAAAGGTTATGGTCAGATTTCACCCAAGAGGAATCCAGATTGATATCCAAGTCACAGAAGAAAAATGATAATGAAACTCAATCCCTTGCTACTCAATTTAAGAAAAGGAAGGAAAGGGAAGAAGGCAGTCTGAAGAATTCTAAGATACCACATTACAACAAGGATGCATCAAGGATCAGATGCTACACTTGTAAGAAGATGGGACATTATGCCGCATAATTCCCACATAAACATGAAATGGGAAATAAGAATAAGCACAATGCACATACAACAAATGTTGAATAACACAAGTCAAAGGATGAAGAATTTGTATTTGTTTCAACACTCATAGGGACTATCACTCAAGGAAGTGATACTTGAATGATAGACAATGGTGCCTCCAAGCACATGACAAGATTCATAAATTCTCTTTCAAATCTAATAGAAAAGGAGTTATCCCTTCTAGTGGAGCTTGGAGACGATTCCATTCATGCATTCAAAGGATTTAGAGAAGCCTCCTTGCAACTTGATTCAAGTAAACCTATTTCCATTAAAGATGTTTTATTTGTACAAGGCATAAAGAATAATCTTCTCTCTATTTCCACTTTAGAAGATAAAGGCCTTAGGGTAGCTTTTGTGGATGGCCAAGTACTTATATGGCCCAAGGATTCAAACATTGATAAATCTACTGTGATTGTTGTTTTGGAGGGAGGACTATATAAACTAAAGGGACACCAATAACAAGTTATTGTACACAATAGCATGAGCTCAAGTGAGCTATGGCACCATATATTTTCTCACATAAATTATAGAGCACTACCAGCATTGAGAAATGTGGTCACAAGGCTACCAGACATCCAGGTAGAATGTGATGGAGTATGAAAAGGTTGCACACTTGGTAAGAATAGCAAGGGAAGATTTACTAGAAATGACAGTAGATCCAAAGGGATCCTAAAAATCATTCACTCCAATGTCTATGGATAAATGATGGTTCCATCCTTAGGAAACTTTGTATACTATGTCGTATTCATAGATGACTATTCACGGAATAGATGGATCTTCTTCTTGAAAGAAAAAGACGAAATCCTTAACAAGTTTCAAGAATTCAAGGATTTAGTTAAGAATCTCTCTGAAAATAAAGTTAAGGTCATGATATCTGACAATGGAGGTGAGTAGACCTCAAATGAATTCAAATAATTTTGTAGAGAAGAAGGAATTAAGAGGGAGTTGACAAATCCCTACAACTCTCAGCAAAATGGGGTTGTAGAGAGAAATAATAGATCGGTTTTTGAAGCAACTAAAGCAATGATCTATGACTAGAGTCTACCCATGCACCTATGGGAAGAAGCATCCAATACAATTGTGTATGTACATAAAAGAAGTCATAAAAAGATATTGGGGAATAAGACACCTGAAGAAGTGTTCACCGGAAAGAAATCTAATAATGATGTTGAAGCATCAATTCATTTGTGGTCCAATGATGATTTGGCATAGTACGGTACATCCTTTTTTTTCTTTGACAAAAATCATTATAATTGTATTATAAAAGTGACTACAACATATATGAATCAACAAATATTATATAAGTTCCATAGATAAAAAGGACCTCTTGAAATGAGGAGAGAATTCCATCTTCTGTCACTCTGATAACTCTAGATTTTTGACAAAAATGTTGACCTTTTTCTAGGTATATATTGGAACAAAAGAGTTTAAAAGGAAAAAAAACTTTGCTTAACATAGAACCTATCTTAATTAATCTTGAGTGTGGTGTCCACTTCCTATTGGTATTCTTCCTTGACACTTTGAGCTTGTTGAGGTTGAAATTATTGCTTAACTTCTTGCGAGGCTCAGGAGCCTTTAGAGGAAGTTGGGATTTGATGAACTGAAGATTGATGGAGCAGAGCTTTCTTTAATTATCTAATTATCCTACAGTTCGATCAAATTTTGCGAGCTTGTATATTCACCTCCTTCAAAATTATGGTCATTTCCTAGTCCCTCTGATGCTCATGTTCCTAAATTTTGTGCACCAGCTCGGTATTTTCTTCTCTCTGGGCATTCAATTCATGACATTGATATCTCAAATTGTCCTTTAGTTTCTCCATTTCACGGGAATATTAGTGGCAAGGGGGCTTACTGTGCCTCCACATAATGTGAAAAACCCTATCGTAAACAAAATGACCATTGTTGTAAAATATAAAGTGCATAGGTGATGAAGTCCAGAGATGGAAAATAAGGCTCAATATGAGAGACGAAAGAAGAAGGCATAATGCTCATATTCCCTTACCGGTCACCAAGAAATAGATCGTCAAGAGTGGATCCTTGTGGTGTTGCACAAGTGAGATGGTTTGTAGGTACAAAATTGATCCGAAAATTCTTAGACACCACTTATTTCTTTACATATATACATGCAATATCTAACTTGATCTAGAATAATTTATAGATCGTATTGAGGTGGTTTGCAAAATTCTGATGATGTGTTTTTTACAAAAAAATTCATGAAATGATGATTAACTTGTTGAATAGTGAGATGACATAGAAGAAAATAAAATAACTCAAATTACATATAGATAACATACTTTTGTTTCATCTTTAAGTTCCCTTCAATCCAATGAAAACTGCTTTCTCCATCTCAAATATAAAAATTCATGACAACATGTGCTCATAAAATCCAATTTAATGGAATCTCTTTAATTACATCACTCAAAACAATAAAATAAGTTCACCATTTAAATCCTTGTGAAATTATGAGAAATTTGACCATAAAGTCGACCAATTTCCAAACTGGCTCAATTTCTCCCTCTTCAGTACACCACACAATGCATTAAATGATCATGAATGACAATTTGAGCTAATATTGTTACAAATGACTTCAAAACATAAAATATACCTCAAATTCATTATCCTTGCAAAAAATTGTGAAAAATGAGTATAAACATGACTATATTTCGTCAATATACCTCATGACACCTTTTACAAGACAACATATTTAACCTCTTCTTTTACATGCAAATCGAGACATTTGTACGACCTCAAACTACATACCCTATCTTGGAATTTGTGCCACCTCAAGATTTGTGCAAACCTTGGAATCCATATGCATTGGGATTTGTTCCCAATATATAGGCTTGACCCCTCCAACCTCCATGCACATATTTGGCAACTTCATTACTAAATTTGGTGAGGATCCTGTAACAAACGGGTGGTTTGGCCTAATGGTTAATCCTTCGGATAAAATGGCGAAGGTCGGGGGTTCTATTCCCCAGGACCCTTGGCATATTCGTTGGTGGTTATTTTTAATACATGGTATATATATTATATATAGTAGATAGTGTAACTATATACTATATATATTAATCTGTTGGTTATATGGCATATGGTATATAATATAACCATATATTATGGTTTTAAACTCGTCGCACTATTAATATCCTCTGTGGATTTGATGTGGTTACATGGCATGGTATACAACCAAGAACAAAGGGCTAAGGGATTAGGTCCTTGGCTCTTTGGCTGCCCATTTGAAACTTAACACAAATTGAATTATATTATGTGCCATATATAGGATAAGAACCATTATGTGGCGCATTGGTATGTAGGGATTTCTTAAGTATTGGGAGGTTATGGAGGTTTTGGGTTCAACTCTCATTGACTCCATGATTTTGGTAACCCATGCCAATATAGGCCAATGGGAGGTCACCACATGGTGGCTTCTCATTGGCTTGTACATGTCATGTATCATTATACAATTCGTCCACTTATGCATCACTTGTCAACCTATAATTGGACCACTTGGATTGTACCTTTCCCAGTTAGCTTCCAATAATCATGTTTCATGTTTCACCCTTGCAGTGGTGACACGTGTCACTCTTTTTTCCCATGTGTACTTTGAACTTTGATTGGAACATTGATTGCTCATAATTTTTTCATACGAACTCTATTTGACTTGTCATTTGCATCATTGGAAAGCTGATGATAATCTCTATGCATTGATATTTTTTCGAGAGAATTTAGGATGGTATAATTTTGAGCATTTATGGATCCCCTAGGACCTCTGTGAGCATTATGGATCCTCCTAGACCTCTATGAGCATTCCTTATATCCTCCTGGATAACACCTTCCCACTGAAGAAATTTTGGACCTCTAAAATTATAAATATCCAACAACTTAGTGATTATAATTCACTCTTCCATATTGCAGAATATTTTGGAATTTAGGTACTAGATCAATTTACTTCCATCTATTTCTTCAGTCTATGGCTCTAACTTTGGCCTCTGAAACTGTTGCTATTATATCTAGTTCTAGCTCATAGATCCCTTGATAACAAAATCCATGTACATGTATCTTGTATTTCAACATCCATTCCCATCTCCTATTGTTGAAGATAGTCCATCTTGGCCAATATGAAACCAATTCAAATGTTGATCTATGATTTTCCCATTTGGACTTTCTGTTCGTGTACTATTGATGTATCTATAAGAGTCCCTGAATGAATACTTTGTCCATTGTCACACTTTCCTTGAAGAATAATGTTTATTGTATTGTTATCATCTGTACATGACTTGATTTTGTTCAATGTACACATACACATGAACATGACATAGTATTTTAAGAAGATGCTTATAACATGTACCTTTATGCCTCTTATTTCTGAAGAGGAATATTTCTCCTTTACCAGCTCTAGAAAGTTTTGCATTACTTCAATGCTCTTTCTGCTCTTGATCTACATGCTCCAACTGTCTGCATCCTTTTGTTCCTTCACTTCCATTTATTCATAATCAATAATGTTGTCTTAGACAATTCGATCCACATGTATCCATTTAGATAATTACAAGACAATACAATTGTCCATTCTATTGTCTAAAGACTTAGAAATCTTTATAACAAGGCTCCTCTCATTGTAGAACAATATGTATAGGTGGCTATCTAGAAATATCTCTAATGAGATTCCTCTTACTCTAAAAAAATATGTAAAGGTGGCTATCCAGAAATCTCTCTTAACGAGATTCATCTCACTCTCAACATCATATAAGGTGGAAATATAGAAACTCTCTTACAAAATTCCTCTCACTCATACAAGGTGGAAATATATAAATTTTATAGAGTTCCTCTCACTCTTATAATTTACAATGAGTGGCTTACAAGAATTCTAATATAATTTAGGAGATATACTCATATGCATATTACATTTACATATATACATATTTACAATTATGGTTTACTTATGGACTCATTCTTCCCATTTTACTGGGAGGAGTCTCACAACTTCCGACCTATGACAATGCCTCTGACAATGATGTTGAATCTGACATTGAATCTAATGTTTCATCTGATGTTGAATCCAAGTAACCATTAGACCAAACTATAGGTCTTCCCAGTAACTTGTATAGCCTCTACTTTCAAATATGGAGAGGGAGATCTCCCATAAATGTGAGCGAGAGTGATACCACGAGCCTTTTATTAACGAATGTGAGTGACATAATGAACATGTGCCAAATGGAGGTTTTGAACCATTGAGAGCGATGGATGTTGTATAGGTTTCCAAATAATGATGGATGCATGAATATCATTAAGTGAAGGGTCATGTCAACCAATCTTTTTATCGTAGCTTGTATTTTTCTAAGGCAAATTTTGATATGAAAAAACTCCATTTTTCTTGAGTTTTCCTTGCTATAAATTATTTGTTTCCTCAGTGAGAGAGTTTTCTCTGTGGTTTTGATGCCTAAGAATGTGTAAATAATCAACCTTGCAGAATTTCCTTTCGTCATTTGTAATCCATTGATATATTCTTTGTAAACAAAATGACTTACAATTACTTAATTTCCACAATCCCTCAAAGACCAACTTAGAGTCACCTATTACGATAATGCCCTTAGCTGGGTTTGAACTGAGAAGTTTTAGTCCCATCAAGATGACCAAAGATTTAGCCTGATTGTTGGAAGAGTGCCCTAGTCCCTATGCATAGGATGTATTCTCTTTTCCATCGATAGTACGATACATCCTTAATAGAAATGGTTGTGTTGGATTGTAATGGTGTGTGTATGAATTCTAGGTACAATAATGCACATTAATTCAATGAAATATTGATGTTATGAGCATCGATTCACATATTAATTGTAGGTGGACGATTTCACATATTAATTGTATGTGTAACAATGTTGGTTTGGTAATAACACACCAATGTGTCTTATGTTGTAAACAACCAATGTTTTTCAAAACATAACCATTTTAATGTATTTTGTAGGTTTCTACACGGTTATTTTTACATAATGACAAAAAATTATCGAAATATTAAATTATTAATTATTTTCAAAATAAAATTCGTAACTCATATTTTGATATGAAAAAAGTTACATCATATAAGTGTAGCAAGGCACATATACAACATAGGTCTAATATGTACTACTTCAAAAAAGGAATCTTATCCTAACTTCCAACAAAAAAAATTATCCTTAAAACATAACATAAACTATCTATATATAGATCATGAAATGAGATTACAAAAAAAATGGTCCATTCATAGTTTGAAAGATATTGTCTACACCCACAACAACAAAAAGGCAGAACACATTTACTCTATCACCTCACAATAGGAGAGCACCCTCATAATCAAGTAACAAAATGATCAAATAAGAAAATGTTTGGGATACAATGGATGTACTAATCCTCTCTATGCTTAGAAAGATCTATTACACCAATAGGATTGTCCATACCTTGCTTGGATATATTTTCCACCAATTTTTTGAGCTCCCTATAGGCATGAGTGAAATTGTTACTACTAATTTTTTTTTTTCTCGTAACTTGATTTGATCCAGAACATACATAATATTTACATTGTGTAACTCAACAAAGCCATTGACCTAGTCAATATCCAAATCAATAAATACCTCAAAATTATCAATTCCTTTCTTAATAGCAAGCCTTAGCAGAGTAGCCATAGCCCTCAAATTTTCCCAATTATTTGAACCCCTTCCTAAAAACATTTTGAATGAGAGATTGTAAACCTCAAAAGTAATAAAACACCTCCAACACCAAATATTTTGGTGTTTCTCAAACTAGCTCTGTCAAATAATCCCCATGGGATGATTTTATCAATATCTAAATGCACAACCTACCTTGATGCTTCGGGATTTTGGACCAATTTAGTATCCACATAAATAAACTTGATTTTACAAAATATTTCTAGAGGAAAAAAAATTTGCCTTCAAAGAGAGTTGCATTCCTGGGTACCCAAATATCCCAAGAGACTATATAAAGAAAAGCCTTGCAATCAACCACAAATGGGTCCTCCATCCACTTTCTTAGACCTTCCCCAAAGATACACCATATTAGGGCAGTTTTGCATATGTAAGACTTAATATCTCCTTCTAAACCTCCTTAGTAAAATAATATTCCATCAATATATACTTAATATACTTTGCATCCTTCCTATATAAGACATAGTAACTAGGTCCTTACCAAGACCTTGTTTGAAGGACATCCCGAGTTAGTGCTTTGTTTGATAGGGCTAGCCAAATGAACAATACCATTTTGAGAGGATCTTTCAGCTTCCATGATGGATTCCATCACTAGCTAGATTCACCTTGATCTCCTTCTAAAAAACTGTAGAGTAGCTTAGACTTGTTGTATAATCTTCCCCAGAGTTTTCATACCATACTAAGGTATCATCATCTAAACTGAGTCTGATAAAATAGTTTTATAATTTTTGAACAAAGGTATTCCACATAATTGAAAAAATAGTGGATATTCTTCTTTTATCAATGACCAAATGAGGATTAAACAATGGGCTGGTATGGGAGGTGATTTTGACCATTTTATAGTATTATTGGAAATGGTAAAAGGTGGTATTAAACCACCCAACTCCTTTAAGTTTAATTATTCATGTATGGAAGAGGAATTTGTTTTCGGACTATGATTTTATTAGACCAAAACCCTCAGGTTTTAGTCTCTTCCACAATCACCAGATTTAGGATCCATGCAAGGCGGTTAACCCATGTCATGAAACTTGCAGGAAGTGTTGAATCCAATGTCCAAAAATATCCCCCCCCAGTGTGTGTTGGGTGAGTTTCGAACTCGAGACCTATCACTTTGATACCATTTGTTGGACTATGATTGTCGTTAGATCAAAACCAACATTAGTCCCTTCCAAAATCATCAGAGTTAGGATCCACGAGAGGGGGTTAACCTATATCATGAAATTCGTGGGAAGCACTGAACCCAGTGTCCAACAAGTTTTACTAAATTGATTAAGGACAAGTGGATTCCATATGATGGGAATATTAGAGAATCTGTTTGTTTACAATTTGAATCTAATTTAAAGAAAGTGAAGAAAGTAGCAGTTGGATGGGCTCATGAGAAGAGGGTAAAGGATGATCATGTTGTTGTTGTTGTAGAGAATAATTTAGAGGGATTGCACACTAAGGATTTGGTAAGTTTTCCTAATGAAGTAGTTAAGGAAGAAGTTAATATTATAGAATAGAAGAAAAAGGAAAATATTGGAATATCAGGAAGCAACATGAAGACTCAAAAGTAGATCCCTTTAGCTCTCAAAGGGAGATCAAAATACTAAGTTTTTCGACCAATTTTCCAATCATAGAAAGAATGTAAACACAATTTTGAATGTTTAAAGGAAATATGGTTTAGTTTCTACTAGTTTTTAGTAAATCACAAAGGAAGATATGGATTATTTTGGTGAAATTTATAAGGTAGAGAGTAGGTTTTCAATTGATAAAGTCGTTAAAATTACCTATTTTTTCCCTAGTTTTGTGACTAATCAACATAATGAGAGATTGTTTGAACAAGTCTCAAAATATGAGCTCCATAAGGTAGTTCATATGTTTTAGAAAGATAAGATTCTAAGGCTAGATAGATGTCTTGTTGAATTTTTCCTAGGGTTTTATGAAGTCACTGAGGATGACTTAATGATGGTTATTGACGAATCCAGAGCTTAAGGAAACATGTTAGAATATTTTAATGCTAATTTTATTTCTCTCATCCCTAAGTTAGATAATAATGCTTCCTTTAGGAGTATATAACTATATCCCTTTGTTATTGTATCTACAAAATTATTCCAAGATGATATCTAGGAGGGTTAAAAGGTCATTATTTAGTTTGATCTCTAATGAATAAATTGGTTTCCTAGAGGGAAGAAAAATTCATAAAGTGTTTGGGTTGGTTGAAGAGGGTTTTCACTCCATTAAGAAAAAAAAATTACCGCATACAATTATAAATTGGATTTGTCTAAAGCTTATTATCAAGCAAGATAGCTATACCTAAGGTCAGTGTTGATTCACCTTGGTTCTTATGTCCACTTTGTAAATTGGGTCATGAATTGTGTTTCCATGGTTTTATTTGGTGTCCTTATTAATGGATCAATTTCTCCATTTTTTAGTACTATAAGAGGATTGAGGAAAGGTTTTCCTCTTTCCCCTTTATTTTTTAATCATGGCAGAGGGTCTTGGTAGGACATTGTTGGAGGCCAAGATAATTGGGTTCTTTAAAGGAGTAAATACATGAACATCCCTTTCCTCATCTCATCTATTATTTTTGGAATATATTGTTGTTTTGTGATGTCATAAGAAGAGATGATTTAAATATCAAGGAGATTCTTGACCTATATTTTAATGTAAATGAAGAAAATATTTAGCACATGCTATAATATTATGATTATTCAGTCTAGGTATGGAAAGAGGTGGAAGGATCTTTAGGGTTTCGAGATCCGTGGAAGGGAAATTTTATGAAGAAATGTCGCATGCTTGGTGTAACAACATTTTAGTTAAGAAATATAAATATCTTCCTCATATCTTGGGGGGTATGGTTGGTCTCTAATAATAGTTTGTTAAATACATGTTTACTCTTCCTATTCAAAATGCCTCTCAGAGTCTTTTAATTCTCAAATCATTCAGACCATCTTCAAATGAGAAGCATCCAAGGCAGATAGTTATAGAATAAGTAGAAAAAATTGGAGATTGGGCTTATTTTGATGGTTATCGCTAAGGGTATCCACCTATTTTTAGTGTATGGGGGATATTATATTTGAATGAAATTTATGTTTTTAAATTTAAGTTGGTATGGGGGGGTCAAAAAACTCTACAAAGTTGGCATTAAAACCAATTTTCATCTTGGCTTCTAAAAAATTGTTACAAAACTTCAAATTCTTGGTGATTCTCTTGTGGTAATTAAGTGGATGTAGAGGGAAATGTATTTGTAAAATTTTAATTTGAGGCCTATCTATGAGGAGTTTTAATATTTTAAATATGCTTTTAATCACATATATTTTCATGATGTGTACAAAGAAAGGAATGATGTTGTGGATGGGTTGTGTTTATCTCCTAGAAATTAGCATATTTAAGATATTTTGGAGGGCCATCCCTTTGAATATATCCATAACCCTATTTTTTAGGGTTCTTCAATGATTTAGGTTCCTTCATTATCACGTTGTATTTATTTGGAATTTTTTGTTTGATGTAATTAATATGTCTTGGTGATAGATTGAAAACTCTATCATTTTATGGTAGATGTTTATTTTATGATGTATCTCTTCGAGAGAAATATGCTCTTTTGGTAACTATTCAGATGTATGATCGATGTTGGGAGATCAAAGGAAGATAAAATAAATTTTTGGAATAGGGTTTCCTTCAAAGAAAACTAGTGATGCTTTGATGCATATACAAAATGCAATTTTGTTTTTTGGTAAATAAAGTTACGATTTTTTTCCAAGGAAAAAAAAACAAATTTACTCCACCATTCATCCTACTACCCATTTAAACCTAATATGTCCACTCCTTTCCATCTTTATTTCAATTAAGAGCTATATTTTAGGACTACTACATCTGCTAAAGTCAAGATACATTTCTCTCTCAGTACTACAATCAAATCAACATTTAGTCTACGATGTTCATTTCTACTCACCTAGGGATTAATATATATTCTTATGTTTTTTCTATTTCCCACTTTCTAGTATAACCAGTTCCCTACAATAGGGAAGGATATAATTAAGGCTTTCCAAATTATTGATCCACTAACAGTTCTTTCATTGGAAATGTTATCCAATCTTCAATAGAAATGAGATCAAAATATTTATATTTCATTACACATTGTCACAAATATTCACTCTTGATCATCCTCCATAAATTTTGGTAGCAATGGATTTTCCAAGGGTGGATGTTTTCAAGAAAACCACTCCTAAGGCCTTTAGCCTTGCTATTCTCTACCATTTCACCAATGTAATGCCTCCTTTTCTTTCTTCCCTTTACCTAGGAAACTAAAAACAAATTCCTTATTTTTTCTAAGATACAAACTAGAATGTATGTCAATAAATTAGAGTTGCCTATAGACCTAATTTGATTAAATTTAATCTCCCTTCTAGTGAGATCCAATGAGTACACCATACAACTAAATATTCAAACTCCACCTTTTGGAAGGGAATAAACTCTAAAATTTCATTTTACAATATCGGGATTAGACAATGATAGGAAATTGAGGTCTTCATGACGTTTATTTCCATACTTGTGGCCATCCCATATAGGTATAGAGTTGTTTTGATTTCTTTCATTTCCCTCCTAGAACCTATTCCAAAAAATAATATGCCATCAAGAAATAGAGTTATATATGTGTAACTATTAAATCCCTTCATACTTTGGTTCATTTGATTATTTCAACACTTTTTAGATTCCTAAGAAGCATCTTGATACCTTCTACTATGATGATAAAGGACAATGGTGATAATGGGCATCCTTGCCTCATACCCCTAGGCGATTTTAATAAAGGAAACATAGATCCATTGATAAAGACTAAAACAGAGGATGAAGTTATACAATCCTCAATCAATTTTAAAAAGGAAAGGATAAAACATGTGCAAATAAGAATTAGCCTCCAATACAACTATTTAACATTGACAAAGGTGTTAGATAGATCAAGCTTTATTACCATTGCAACTAGATTCTTTGTTTTTATAGAATGAAATCCTTCTTGTTCAATTCCAACAATATCACGAACTTCACTATTTGATAGAAACCCAATCTGTTGTGTTTAAATGGCATCAAATAAGACTGGTTTTATGTAATAATCCCACTAATTTCTTTTTTTAAAAATTCTTAGTTTATTTTGTGGATATTTTTGTCCAACACTTTGCATACAAGCAACAATTTATATGTATCATTCAAATCTATGCTGATAAATATAAATAGAAACCAATATCATCACTCAGATTTTTATTGCAATATATATTTATGACAACTGCAATATATATTGGAAAATCTCAACAACAGTACAATACTCTGAATAAGAAAACCTGCTATATATATATCTGTGTGGGTCACCCTTTAAGTCTCTGAGAATATGAACTTGTAGGTGAAGATATGTGTGCAACAACCCCCATCAAAGGATGCATGCTTGTAGGTGAGAAAATCAGTGAGACATTGAGTATACAACATCCCATAAGTTAGAAGCAAGCATGTGGATATCAACTACCCAGATTTGACCTCTCCAACAAAAACCCAACTCGCCTTCAAAAGTAGTTGTAGAAACTACAAGAAGTCTCCCTTCCACACTAGAAAACTTAGCTCTCATTCATCCAAATTGACCTATGTTATAGGGAAACTCAACCAATGCCTTTATCTCAGCCCACACTATGAATATCGACCCCAAAACAACATACTAACTTAGGCCTCTCAACAAATAATGAAACATGTTATCCCCATTTTGTGGATAACTAAGGAGATTATGTCTCGAGGTCCTAAGGTTGTAGATATGGAGTTTCAAGAGACTACATGACCACTAGTACCCTTTTGCACATATGGAAAACCCACTCGCCACCAAAAATGGTCACAGGTTTGTAGATTGCATCCACCACACCAACTGGCTTTCAGAAGGCAGTGGGCCTTGTTCAATGAGGAAAAGTCAGTATTTTGGTGAGCTCATCATTTCAATATTTAAGCCATTTTATTATGTTGTATCTTGGATTACTCTGGATTTCATGATATGTGCTTGGACATTATTCCTTTTTCCCTTCTTCACCTTGGTGTTTGACATTGTTCCCTAGTAAGGGGTTTTCCTTGGGAATGGGTTTGTTACTGAGAACTCTCTTGATGAGACATCGTACCATTCCTGACCATACTTACCATTTACCATCATTATCCCCCTCCATTTCCTTATCTCTTGGGATTTTAGGGTGTATTGACCCAAGAAGGGGTTGTCCCTCATTCTATGGGAAGAAGGGGCTAAAGGCCGAGAGGGGTTGGTGTTGGGTAAAAGATAAAATACTTATATAAACCTTCCATATGCTTTGCCTAGGGATCACCCAAGAAAGCCTTGAAACACTTATCTTTGAACAAAAGGGACCCACAATAAAATAAAATGCTTAAAAGGTTAGTTGAAGGATAGGAGGTCTCATCATGAGACAAACTATCACACCCATGGATATCTAGTGGTATGACATTGTCATCATCTGGTGACCAAACCAGGGCAGTGACTCTCAGTTGCATGGATGACAGAAAGGGGATCTCATCATGAGCCAACCTTCTCATTTCCATTAGGTATTTGTGGGTGACATTGTCACCACCTGGTCACCACGCTAGGGAAGTGACCTTCAATCTCTCATTATGATATTATGAAAGAAAATATAAATAAAGAAAAATAAAAGGCAAATGATGGGCTTGGAAAAAGTTTCATTGCAGACGAAGGTAGCACACACCGTCTACAAAGGCACCCATGAATGAGACAATATGACCCCTAGTATGTCATGATCCCTATGCCCATTAATTCTTGACCTCATACACCTACATGGATTAGAGAGGGACCTCTTGGAATCTCTCCTTGACCTAGGGAAATATCTACCCAATAGGAAACCTCGTCAACCCTCCCATACTTAAGCTTGACAAGTCGCATCATGTCTTTGAATTGTTAATTGTTTGATACAATGATCTTTGATGCACATTCTTAGATGACTTATTTATTTATCGAATTAACTTATCATGATTTTATGACTTTAGATCCTTGGAGGGTGTGTTCATTTGTCTTTGCAGGACCTAGCTGGTGGGTAGTTTTGGGAGAACAAGCCTAGCTTGGGCTTCCATGGGGATACAATCCCACAGGTTGGATTCCATGGGCCCACATTCCAGATGAGAGATATCAAACTTGGAAGGCCTCAAATATGACTTGGAAAACATAGCCTAGCCCCCACATGCCAAACGTTTTTCCTAGGAGAGGAAAAATGTCGACGTCACCTAGGGGGGTTAGGGCTTGTTGGTGAGGTGCCACTCATTTACACATGGGAATTTGATGAGGATAAGGGTATTCACCATGATATGAGTGCCTAGATTCTTGACACATGGCCTTTAGAGGCCCATCCATGCTTCTCCAACACCAACGATTTCATCAAAGTGGAAAAACATCCCCTAAAGGGGTGACGTCCTCCTAAATTAGGGTTTAATTTGTGCAAAAGATGAAATTTTAAGTGAATTGTTTAATATTATTTTGTTAAGGGGGAAATGTTAGGGTTGTTGTCCCCTAATCTTGTGTTTTACTCCTTAATTAGTGGACAAGCTATGTTAGATAAATTGTGTATAAATAGAGATCATAAGATCTCATTTCAAATCATAAATCTCCCTCTTGTGAGAGACTTGGTCTGAAATTTTCGGCCTCATTGGCTCTTTTATCTCTTGTGCACTTTTTTTGTGGTTATTTTATGAATGGTTGATGGAGGAAGGCCTAGTGCTAGCTTTGGATGATGATTTCTAGCTCTTGTGGTGGATTGTCTTAGCATTTCTCTTGATCTTGGTATGGTTTTTACTCTCTTGTTATCATTTTATTCAAGTCAAGTATTGTTATGCTAGGAGATAGGTGGGAATTATAAGGGAATATACCCCCACCATATTATTCACCATTTTATTGCTTCATCTCATTAATTACAAGGGTTTGCTAAGAGAAGTATAAGGACATACACCCTCTTAGCTCAAACCCTAGCTTAGAGAAAAATTCATTGGGAAGTTAAAGGGAGTACACCCCCAAGGAGGTAGCTTCTCTAATATCCTTGTGACTCCATTAAACCAATATTAAATGCACTAGTCATACCCGTTTTTGCATTGTAGATATAAAAGCATTTCCTTGGGAAACATATTTTCTGACCTTTTGATAGTTCTCTTGCTTGAAGTTGATTTGTATCATCAAGAGGAGTCTTCCCCCACTAGGGAGTACCCTCTATCATAACACTCTAACTTATGACTCTGATGAAGAAATGAGACACTATCCTCTACTGTCCCTTTCAAAGAAGATGAAGTTATCCAATCCTGTGAAGAATTAAGCAACTTTTATGATGAAGATGAAATCATGGAACAACACATGGATACACTTGACAATCACATTGATGATTTCATACAGATTGGGAGATGCAGATGGGATTTGGGTTGTTTCATTTTTTACAGAGACCATATATGAAAACATTTAAGGCACGTCTCGGATAAAGGATACAGAAAGCATTCCTATAGAGGATTTATTTTTACAGCCATATGGTCCATATATGTGCCAACCCAATTATATGATTACAGATTTGTTCCATCCATTCGAGGACGACCCGACGTAGCGTTTTCAAGATGAATTTCAACCACCATACTCATATTTTGATAGACACCAAGTCGTGGCCCACCCAAAGAAATACGAGGTCCAAAATACCAAACAGAAGTACTTTCATGTTGAGACTTTGGGCAGGGATTTGTAGACAAAGAAGAGATGTTTCCTGAGTCCGATGAAGGATTTTTTCTCTAAGGTTGTTCCTTACCCCGTTTCCTCTTGTTTGGGAAATCATAGGGTTTTATTTGGATCTCTTTTCCTTTCTCAAACTTCATGGAGCAGTGATCTTCTAAGTGAATATGAATATGATTCTTCGACTATGTATAGTATCCCCATTCAGAGATGGATTGATCATTCTTGTGGCTACACTTTCAGGCAGGATGATTGGGCTAATGGTTTCTCTTTCCAGCAAGATTTCCTCCCTCCCACCCATCTTCATGAGTTTTATTTCATGATTGATTATATGTATGCTTATACTCATGATTATTGTGTGCTTAACTTATCTTTGTTGTATTATATCATTAAGCACAATGGGAGATGCTTTGATGAGATGATCAACTGGTTGCATTGGTTGTATGACTTCACCTAACATCATCCATCACGTGATCTTCAGGGCCCCAAGGCCCCAGGTAAGTAGGTAAGTCATTTTTATTCCCGACATTTGCATCTTGATTGATCGTATTAGTTTAGATGCATTTCATTCTCATTTTTCTCTACTTGCATATTTATTTTATGCCTAGTTTAGAATTTTTTTCAAAAAGTGTCAAAATTTTCTTTTTCTAGTTTAGTTGGCTTTGATTATCATCATATGAGAACAAGGATGAGTAGGTCATCCTGAACTTGACAGTTTGATGTTTCCTTGCAGGAACAGGTCTACCAGGAAATGTTGTGGTTCTCATGCACTCTACAGTGAGCACATGTCCCCAAGTAGGAGCCAGATGTTATCCCCATTTTGTGGATAACTAAGGAGATTATGTCTCGCGATCCTCAAGTTGTAGATATGGAGTGTCGAGAGATTACATGACCAACAATAACCTTTTGCACAGATGGAAAACCCACTCACCACCACAGATGGTCACAAGTTTGCAGATGGCATCCACCACACCAACTGGATTCTGGAAGGCACTGGGCCTTGCTCCATGAGGTATAAGTTAGTATTTTGGTGAGAATCATTTCAATATTTAATCCATTTGATTATGTTGTATCTTGGATTTCTCTAGATTTCATGATATGTGCTTGGACATTATGTCGTTTTCCATACTTCACCATGGTGGTTGACATTGTGCCCTAGTAAGGGGTTTTCCTTAGGAATGGGTTTGTTACTGAGAACTCCCTTGACGAGCCATCGTACCGTTCCCGACCATACTTACCATTTTCCATCATTATCCCCCTCCATTTCCTTATCTCTTCGGATTTTAGGGTGCATTGACCCAAGAAGGGGTTGTCCCTCATTCTATGGGAAGAAGGGGCTAAGGGCCTAGAGGGGTTGGTGTTGGGTAAAAGATAAAATCCTTACATAAACCTTCTAGATGATTCACCCAGGGATCACCCAAGAAAGCAGTGAAATGCTTATATTTGGATAAAGGGGACCCGAAATAAACTAAAATGCTTAAAATGTTAGTTGAAGGATATGAGATCTCATCACAAACTCACCTATCACGTCCATGGATATATATTGGTATGACATTATCATCATCTGGTCACCAAACCAGGTAAATGACTCTCAGTTGCATGGCTAAGAGAAATGGGGTCTCATCACGATCCAACCTTATCATTTTCATTAGGTATATGTGGGTGATATTTCTACCACCTGGTCACCATGCCAGGGCAATGACCTTCAATCTCTCCTTATGCTATTATGAAAGCAAATATAAAGAAATAAAAATAAAAGGAAAATGATGGGCTTGGAAAACATGCATTCCAGACGAAGGTACCACACACTCTCTACAAAGGCACCCATGAATGAGACACTATGACCCCTAGTATGTCATGAGCCCTATGCCCATTGAGTCTTGACCTCATCCACATCATACACTTTACATGGATTAGAGAGGGACCTCTTGGAATCTCTCCTTGACTTAGGGAAATATCTGTTGGGTATGTGTTATATTCTTTGCACGAGTAGTAGTGTTTGAGCGTATGCACCAGGTGCGCAGGTTGTTTAGAGGGGGGCGGAGCCCCCTACACAATGGTTCGTGGGAAGCGCCCCTAGAATTTTTTTTTCCTCGAGGAATGTGACACCTACCTCGAGAAACGTGTCATGTATTTAGGTGGTTTTTTGACACATGGTTTTTGCCAATGGTTTTCTATTTCCAGTTAAGGAATTAGGGTTTTGGACTAATCCAGGTCATTGGGTTAGTGTTTTGGATGCCGCTAGCTCCTATATGTATATTGTATTGTAAACAATGTAACACAATGAATGAATATAGAATATGTTGGTTTTCCCGGTTTGGGTTTCTAGGGGAAAAATCTCTGTGTAATGTTTGTATTTTCCATTGTATCTTTTCTATTCTTTTCTAAATATCTATTTGCAATAGATATTGTACAAGGTTAGGATTTACATTTGGTATCAGAGATTTATTGGCTTCAAGGGGACGCCTTTGTGGTCAAGGGTTTGGCTCGGGACTGTGATAAGCCTTGTTATAGTGGGAGATCTACGGTATTGTTTTTCAGGTGAAAAGAAATGGCAAGCAATTCGAAGATGGAGATCGAGAAGTTTAATGGGAAAATATTTCAGCTATGGAAGCTCAATATGGAAGATATTTTGGTGGGCAGAGATCAATGGATCGTGGTAGATCTAGGTACTGCACCTACAGGAACTTCCACAGATGACTGGAAAAGGATGGATCAGAAGGCAAAGAGCACAATCCGACTGTGTCTCTTCGATTCAGTATTACTGAATGTGTCAGAGGAAGCTATAGCCAAATATTTATGGGAAAAGTTGGGGAAGTTGTATCAGTCTAAGTCCCTTGTAAATAAACTATTCCTGAGAATGAAGCTATATAACTTGAGGATGAGAGATGGAGACTCGATGGTAGAGAATTTGAATGCCTTCAATACTGTGGTAAGTCAGTTAGTATCTGTTGAGATTAAAATTTTAGATGAAGATAAATGTATCAGTTTGTTTTGTTGTTTACCAAACTCGTGGAATAGTCTGGTTGTGGCCATAGGTAGTATTGCAACTTCTTTGAAGTTTGAAGAAGCGGTTTCATCCTTATTGTTGGAGGAGATGAGACAGAAGAATATGGAAGGACATAGCACAAACACATTATTTGCAAGAGGACATTCCCAAGAAAGAAATAGATCTAATTTCTCAAGTGGGAGATATAAGTCTAAGGGTAGATCTAAATCTCCTGGAAAGTTTGTAAGGGTATGTTGGAGGTGTGGAAAAGAAGGGCACTACAAGAAGCAATGTAGATCCAAAGTTGAGAAAAAGAAGGGGTCTGAAGAATCTTCTTCTATAGAAGAAAAGACCTCCAAGGAAGAAGGAGGGGATGTGTACTTGGCCTCTTCAAGAACACATGCATATCATGAGGCATGGTTGATTGACTATGGTGCATCCTTTCATATGACTCCCCACAGGGAGTGGTTCTGCAAATATGAAAAGTATGATGGAGGTAATGTTTTCTTAGGTAATGATTTGACAACCAGAATCATAGGAAGAGGAAGGGTCAAGTTGAGGCTCATAGATGGAAGGATTAGAACATTGCTTGGTGTTCTGCACATCCCAGGTATGGCCAGAAATTTGATTTCTGTAAGAAAAATGGAAAATGCAGGGGTAAAAACAATTTTTGAAAAGGGAACTTGCAAGATGGTTCAAGG
>JZKD02S2441551.1:215787-243723 GCA_000966675.3 Picea glauca
GTCAAGGTTCCTATTCTTGTTGGTGTAAAGTTATATGCGGATCAGTGTCCCAAGACACATGAAGAAGAGGAGGACATGTCTCATGGTCCATATGTGAGTGCAGTTGGAAGTTTGATGTATGCAATGGTCTGTACTAGACCAAACATTGCACATGAAGTGGGAGTTTTAAGCAGGTATAGGTCAAAACCAGGGAAGGAACATTGGACAACAGTAAAAAAGGTTTTCAGGTATTTGCATGGCATTGGTAGCTATGGATTGTGCTATGAAGGAAGACCAGAATTGGAAAGAGTGGTGGATATACATGTATTTATGGATGCATACTGGGGTGGAGATCTAGATCGTAGGAGATCTACAAGCGGGTATGTGTTTAACCTGTTTGGAGGAGAAATACGTTGGATGAGAAAAAGACAGGTTGTAGTGGCACTTTCAACTATAGAAGATGAATAAATGGCAGCCACTCATGCAAGTAAGGAAGCAATATCATTACAAAGTTTGTGTTCAGGTATTGGGTTAGTACAACAAGATGTAAGGATAGAGTGTGACAGTGAGAGTGCAATTTTTCTGGCGAAGAACCCTGCTTATCATTCAAAGACAAAGAACATTGATGTTCAATATCACTTTGTGAGAGACATGATTGAAGAAAAGAAAGTATCACTAATGAAGGTGGACACATTGAAGAATGTTGCAGACTCATTAAAAAAATCTATGAGCACTGAGAAGTTCTCTTGGTGTAGAGGATCCATGGGCATTGTTTCCCTGGACTTTTGACTATGTAACCCTGTAACCCCCTGTATGCAAAGAAAACAACAAGTGGGAGAATGTTGGGTATGTGTTATATTATTTGCACAAGTATTAGTGTTTGAGCATATGCATTAGGTGCGCAGGGGGGTTAGACGGGGGGCGCTAGGCCCCCCCTCGGGGGGTGCAGGGGGCGGAGCCCCCAGAAAAAAAAATTCTACCTCGGGAAACATGACACCTACCTTAGGAGACGTGTCATGTATTTAGGTGGTTTTTCGGCACATGGTTTTTGCTGATGGTTTTCTATTTTTGGTTAAGGAATTAGGGTTTTGGACTAATCTAGGTCATTGGGTTAGGGTTTTGGATCCCGCTGGCTCCTATATGTATATTATATTGTAAACAATGTAACACAATGAATGAATATAGAATATGCTAGTTTTCCCAATTTGGGCTTCCACGGGAAAAATCTCTGTGTAATGTTTGTATTTGCCATTGTATCTTTTCTATTCTTTTCTGAATATATATTTGCAGTAGATATTGTACAAGGTTATGATTTACAATATCTACCCAATATGACACCTCGTCAACCATCCCATAGTTAAGCTTGAGAAGTCGCATAGTGTCTTTGAGCTGTTAATTGTTTGATATAGTGATATTTGATGGACATGCTTAGATGGATTATTTATTGATTGGATTAACTTATCATGATGTTGTGAATTTATATCCTTGGAGGGTGTGTTCATTTGTCTTTGTAGGACCTAGTTGGTGGACAGTTTTGGGAGAACAAGCCTATCTTGGGCTTCCATGGGGCTACAAGCTCACGGGTTGGATGTTAGTGGCCTGAATGTGGGATGAGAGATATAAAACTTGGAAGGCCTTAAATATGACTTGGAAAACATAGCCTTAGCCCCCACATGCCAAACATTTTTCTTAGGAGAGAAAAAACGTCACTTCTAGAGACATGACGTCACCTAGGGGGTTAGGGCTTAGTGGTGAGGTGCCACTCATTTACACATGGATGTTTAGTGAGGAGAAGGGTATTCACCATGATATGAGTTACTATATGCTTGACACATGGCCTTTTGAGGCCCGTCCATGCTTCTCCAACACCAATGACTTCATCAAAGTGGCAAAATATCCCGTAAAGGGGTCACGTCCTCCTAAATTAAGGTTTAATTTGTGCAAAAGATGAAATTTTGAGTGAATTTTTTAATATTATTTTGTTAAGGGGGAAATATTATGTTTGGTTACCCCTAATATTGAGTTTTACTCCTTAATTTGTGGACAAGCTATGTTAGCTAAATTTTGTATAAATAGAGATTATAAGATTTCATTTGAGATCATAAATCTCCCTCTTGTGAGAGACTTGGTTTGAAATTTTAGACCTCCTTGTCTCTTTTAGCTCTTTTGCACTTGTTTTATGGCTATTTTATTGATGGTTGATGGAGTAAGGCCTAGTGCTAGCTTTCGATGATGCATTCTAGATCTTTTGGTGGATTGTCTTAGCATTTCTCTTGATCTTGGTATGGTTTTTACTCTCTTGCTATCATTTTATTCAAGTCAAGTGTTTTTATTCTAGGAGATAGGGGGGAATTATAAGGGAATACACCCCCACCATAGTCTTCACCATTTTATTGCTTCATCTCATTAATTACAAGGGTTTTCTAAGAGAAGCATAAGGGCATACACTCTCTTATCTCAAACCCTAGCTTAGAGAAACTTGCCTTGGGAAGTAAAAGGGATTACACACCCAAGGAGGTAGCTTCTCTAACCTCCTTGTGAATCCATTAACCCAATATTAAAGGCAGTAGTCATACCCCGTTTTTCATTGGAGATATAAAATCATTGCATTGGGAAACGTATTTTCTGACCTTTTGAAATTTCTCTTGCTTGAAGTTGATTTGTCTCATTGAGAGGAGTCTTCCCCCATTAGGGAATCCCCTCTCTCCCAAAACTCTGATTTCTGTTACAAACTTTAACCAACAGCCATTACGGCTGCATAACCCTAGCTACTAACACTCTCATAACTCCTAAACTAACCCTAGACTAGCTCTCTAATTTTGCTCATTTACTCTACTAACTAGGGCGCATCGTTTGAGCTAGTTCTTGGCAAATTTTCATGGTTTATTTTGCTTATTTTTTCCACTGAATGCCACAGACATAAGGCTGCAATTTTATGCAGAAAAACACATGTTACAACAACCATCTTATCTAGCTTCTTAAGTGCCTTATTTCAGCCTATGTTCATTGTTAAATGTAATAATGATTTACTTAACTAATCTAGATCTTTATATGTTGATTTTATTTTATTTGCTAACAAAAGCTGATATCTAATGCTGCAAAATAGGGAAAGAAATATTAAATTTCTGATCCAACTAACATCTATCATTGCAAAGTGTGTTCTCTTGTGTCTCGGGCAGGTACAATCATCGAAAGAAGTACTATACATGTGGGGCATCCATTTCTTGACTTGCAAATCATCTCTCCCTACCTTTATTTCCATTTGTACTTGACCTCTAGGGGATTCATTTCCACTTCCCTCCATATCCATATCACTCTCCCTAGGGTCACCAAGATGGCCTCCCTAGAGTGACCTAGTCACCCTTGAAGTGCATGACCTACATCGAGGTGACATTGGGTGTAGGATTCCCAAGTTTTAACACTTGTTTTGTGGTTGGGTCGAGATTTTTCCAACCTACAAATTGTGCTATAACACAACCACAATAATTTTATCCCTCCTTAATGAATAACTTGGCCTTCTCAAGCATCAAATTTCCCCCATACTAATAAAATCATCCCCAAAGGAGAAAATACCAACCGCCAATGAAGAACTCGTCCTCAAGCAAATAACTCGGCCACTGGAAGAGAAATCTCAACCACAATATAATAAATCCATCCCAAATGAGAAAAAAATAAGATCTGGATGATATCCTCTCAATGACCATCTAGGGTGGATAGTCTCACCACCGAAACCAATCTCTAAACTCTCTAGGGATTTTCTTCCCAAGAGACAAATCCATGAGTGATCTCTCAATTTCATTTTTGGAAAATAAAAATGCATAATGAGAGAGGGTGCCCCTCATTTTCCTTTTATCTCTTCATTGACCCTTTTTGGACCTTTTTACCCTTTTAATAAGTTAAAGGGACTTTATAAACTTCAAATCACTTAATCTCCCCCTTTTTATTAATTACTCAATGCCACTTTTAAAAAGTCAATTTTCTTCCCCTGTGACATTAAATAATTAATTAATCCCCTTTTTTACTCTAGAAAGTGATCATTTTTCTTTTAAGACATTTCTGGTCACTGGAATTCCATTTTTCATCATCCTAACATTTAGGGATTTTCGTTGTAGCTCCAACGATCTATTACACTAAGGCTCCCCCTGAAAGAATATGATCTAAATAACACCTTTAGTGTATTTAATTAAATTATGCTCAATAATACTCTTGAATTACGATAATCATCAGAATGCCATAGAACCAAGAATAAACTATGTGTAAGTGATCTCGATGATGAAAGACGATAAATGGACTAGTTTGAGCATCATATAACTCCACCAAACCCTCCGAGCTCACTGGTAACATAACCTCACCCCTCTTTCTTAGTTGACACAAACCCTAGAATTCATCTCTAACTGTATAACAAGGAATCCCACAAATGGGGGCATGATAGTCCTCCCTGCCCAAGGATTTCTTATCCTAAAGCAATTCCATGAAACCCATAGGAACAATAAGCTGAACCAAAATGAAACTAATAATGATCCCTGAGTCCCAAACCAATCTGAAATATGAGGAGCACCTATCATCCAAAATATTTTCCTGTAATGTATTAACACGAGAAGCCTCCTGAAAGACACTATTCAGTAGAGAAATTAGATATTGTGAAGACTCAGTCCACCCTTCATAGAATATCCCACTTAGAAAACCAATTCAACACTCCATAGGAATAGGCTCCCGAGAGTAACAAATGACTCTCCCATTTGCACCAGTTGTCAAACTATCAACCCATAAAATCTCAGGTTCCCATGCTATCGCCAGAAAGGACCCATCATATTGACATTGTGCCACTCTAATCATAAATAGTTGACCCTCCTTCCTAGACTACATTCTCCACTTCTGCAACCCCAAGTTGTAATGCCTCAAAGAATAGTTCCCACTATCGAGGATCATATCCTGTCAATGTGTCTCAGTGAAGTCAACCAAACCAAATCTAAAATCATACATCCAAGATAAATATGTGTGGTCACAAACTAATAGGGCATCAACGAAACCTAATATCCAAGTGTCAAAGGGGGAATCCCTGATACTACACCACCCCAAGCCTACTACAATAATCTAGGCATCGTCTGGAAAATCTCCCAACACATCATCTGCAAAGTCCCTCCATGTGAACCTCTCTCGGACCTACCTATAAGTGGTAAAGTCACCATCATCCAAAACTAGCATGTATAATGTGAAGCACTCTCTGATCAAAGCACTGTCCTGCAAGGCACTAACTAAAGAATCCACCTCACTGCCTTTGATAATCCATACAATCATAGGATGCACAAATTCGGTCAACTCCTTAGAATACCACTCCTCCAAGAAACCAATCCTAAGAATCCCAAGAGTAAACTCTAGAAAGTGAAAACTGGACATCTCATATGTATCGACTATCGATCTGTCAAACACTGTAGTCCTAGGGTCCCAAGATAATATCCAAGAGGAACCATTATGTATACATTGCACGCCTCTGATCATAATCATATAACCACCATGCTTAGACTAGGCTCTCCTCTCCTGGATCCCCAAGTTGATATCCTTGAAAGGAATGAAATCACTATGTTGGATCATGTCTCACCAAAGCATTTCACTAAATTCAAAGTCTATTGACCCATGGATAGAATCGATCATGTGTATCATGAGGGGAAATCTACCTCTTCATATAGAACAAGGCTCAACAATTCCTCTCACAACATCCACACAATGAAGTAGACCAATCATTGACATGAGCATGTCGATCATCCTCATCATCTGAAGCAGTATATCACTCCAATGAATTCCAGGATCCCACCACCAAATTGGAAGTCCACCACTCCTAATGCCTACTAAAAAATCTGTGAAATGATCCAACAGATTCTCGATATCCTCCTGTGCACTTTGGGCATTGATCACATGGTACAAATGAAAAACCTTTGTCATGGCCACAATGTTGCATGTCTCATCCAACTGGCTCCAATGATCCTCTCCTATCCTAACCATGAGGGAATCAAATAAAAACAATAGATGCCTCTGCCACTCCCTGCAATACCAAGAAATGACTAGTGCATTGGTTAACCCCAAGGGAATGAACAAGAAATCATAATGAAGTCTAGAAGCAGACTTGTGAGTATCCTTCTCCCTGGCCCTCATCTGATGATATCCCAGATGAATATCAATCATCAAGGGATATTCTTCCCCCTAAGTCTCACCCATCCACTCACCGATCCTGGGTAACCTCAACTCAATGGTATGCTAGAGGACTCCATTGAGAGATCTCCTTTGAATAAATACCCCAAAAATCCACTTTGCACTACCATACGCTAATGAATACCCATGCATAATGTTGCCTATCACTATATCATCATGTACCATTTGGTATCCTGTAGGAACTATTGTATTCATCACTCTAATGGTGTCTCTTGAACCTATATCCCAGGGCGTACCCATGTTTTTCATATACATGTCCACCCAATCCCTGGATCCATGTACTTCCTTGTTGTCTATTCCACAAGGAATGTGCTTAGTTATATCCTCTGTAGCTAAGTCTTGATCCTTTAATGGGATCTCCAAATTAAATGACTCATGATCTTCATCATGCAAAACATGAGCATAATCAAAACCCTCTAAGTCATGACTCTCCTCAAGTACCTACAACTCTGAATGCTCCTCGTGCAAAATCGTCACAAGAGGCTCCTCCCTGAAATCATGAGTGCCACTCAGACCCTCACATGTCACGACTACCAACGATGATGGAGTATCCATTCTAAGTGATGAAGAGTGTGCCAAACTCATCTGGTAACAAAGCTCCTCAACCTCCCTTTCCTTGTCTTCAAAAAACTTGAGGGCAAGGTCCCTATCCATGAACAATTGCAAGTAATCTGATTTCATTTTCTCTAGTGCTTCTTTGATTATGTGTAATTAAGCACTAGTGACTCCACCTGCAACTTATTTTTTTCTCTCCTCCATATGGGTTTTCCACATAATATATTCAATTTAATTATGAGCACTATCTGCCCTTGTCAACACTTGTAAAATTTTCTCCTTTGTGAGAAGTAATTGATCCTTCAAGTAATTTGCTACTAAAGGCCTTTCTTCATATTCATCATAGTTTCATGGGTTGTCCCACCATTTATTTTCTATTTTTTGTCCCACAATGTCCCAAGCTCTGATACCACTGTAATAATCCCACTAATTTTTATTTATTTTTAATTTTTCTTAGTTTATTGTGTGGATATTTTTGTCAAACAATTTAAATACAATCAACAATTTATATGTATCATTCTAATCTATGTTGATAACTACAAACAAAAAATGATATCAACACTCATACTTTTATTGCAATATATATTTATGACAGCTGTAATATATATTGGAAAATACCAACAATAGTACAATACTCTAAATAAGAAAACCATACATATATATCTTTGTGGGATCACCCTTTAAACATCTAAGAAGTTGAACTTGTAGGTGAAGATGTGTGCATAGAAGCCCCCATCAAAGGATACATGATTGTAGGTGAGGAAATTGGTCAGACAATGAGGATACAACAACCCAAATTTTAGCAACAAGCATGTGGATAGTAGTTTCCCAGATTTGACCTCTCCAACAACAACCCAACTCACCTACAACAATAGTTATATCAGCTACAGGAAGTCACCCTTCTACACTAGAAAACTTAGCTCTCATTCATCCAACTCGACCTTTGTTATAGGGAAACTCAACCAACACCTTTATCTCATCCCACACTATGAATATTGAACCCAAAACAAAAAAATTAACTCATCCATCTTAGTAAATAATGCAGCCAAAAGAATTACACCCCTCCTTAATGAATAACTTGACCTCCTCGAACATCAAATCACCCCCATACTAGAAAAATCGCCCCAAAAGGATAAAATCCCAGCCACCAATGAAGAACTCAGCCTCAAGTAAATAAATCAACCACTGAAAGAGAAATCTCAGCCACAGTAAAAGAACTATGTCCCAAATGAGCATAATAAGAAGATCTTGATGATCTCCTCTCAATGACTAGCTAGGGTGGATAGTCTCACCACCAAAACCAATCCCTAAACTCTCTAGGGTTTTTCGTCCCAAGAGACAAATCCACAAGATCTCTCTCAATTTCATTTTTGGAAAATAACAAATGCACAATGAGAGAGGGAGCCCCTCATTTTCCTTTTATCTCTTCGTTGACCCTTTTTGGACCTTTTTACCCTTTTAATAAGTTAAAGTGACTTTATAAACTTCAAGTCACTTAAAATCCCCCTTTTTATTAATTACTCAATGTCACTTTTAAAAAGTCAATTTTTCGCCCCTATGACATTCAATAATTAATCAATCCCCTTTTTAACTCCAGAAATTGATTAATTTTCTTTTAAGACATTTTCGGCCAGTGGAAGTCCCTTTCTCATCAACCCAACCTTTAGAGATTTTTTATCTGGATCCAATGAGATATTACACTAAGGTTACCCCTCAAAGAATGTGATCCAAATAACACCTTTAGTGTATTTAATTAAATTATTCTCAATAATACTCCCAAATTACAGGAATCGTCGAAATGCCACAGAACCAAGAACGAACTGTGCGAAAGTGATACTGGTGATGAAAGATGATAAATGGATTAGGTTGGGCCTCATATAACTCCACCAAACCCTTCGAGCTCACTAGTAACATAACCTCACCCCTCTGTCCTAGCTGACACAAACCCCAGAAGCCATCTCCAACTGTATATTAGGGAATCCCACAAATGGGGACATGACATTTTATCCTTCTTGCAATTATTTTTGAGATAATTTTGATATACTCACTAGTAAATTTGGGTCAAATTCCAATGGCGCGTTCGACGCAATTTCCACTTTGTATTGTCGAGAGAACAAAAAACAACAGAACCCCTCAAACATGTTTTCACATGATGTCGCTTTTACAACACCATAGATATTGTCTCTATTGCAATGTTTAATGCGGACATGTGTCATATAGGATTTGGCTGTCCAAACCCCATATAGTCGTCGTTACAACGACGCCAAATACATCATAATTCTGATGTCCCATTTTGTCGATCTCCACAACATGGGTGCCATGTGACCGACGACTGGCAACATCGGTGGAGAGATGGTCAGCTATATACCAACGACAAGGATACCATGTGACCGACATTAGGGACATCAGAAGACCGACAACTGGAAACATCGGTGGAGTGATGATCAACTATATACCAATGAAAAAGGTGCCAAGTAACAGACGAAATCGGACGTCGGAAGATCGATGACTAGAAAAATCAGTGCAAATATGGTCAACTATATACCAACGACAAGGACACCATGTGACCGACGTTAGGGACGTCGGAAGACTGATGACCTGTAGGTGTTTTAAAAAAAAATGAGCTCTTTCCCGAGGGCCAATCTCCTTAGGAAATTTCGTTGGGCCATAGTGTTAGTCACCAATAAAAATTTTATTACTTGAGGTCAAGATTCCAAAATTGGCGGGAGCGCTAATGGGTTTGGAAACCAGATAAAATAAGAGAAGGTATAAATATGGCAGGGAAAATTTAAATCTTCCAGAATATGCAAGTTGATCGGGCCCGAAATGTCATTGATCATGATCCATCAAGATCAACGACCGGGAATAGTGGAAGAGGTTGAAGTTGCATGGAGTATAATACCAAAATACACTCTCGCAATTCAAACCACGGTTTTCTCCCGAGGGTATGTGGAATCATCGGGCACATTGTGGAACGAAAGGTGGATTTCCTTGAAACTATTTTTTTCACACCCCCGCAAATTTTGAAAAGTATGAAGGTTGTCGATCGATTTATTTCATTTGGTTTATTACTTTTCGAATACTGGAACCATTAGGACCCTGTCGCGACCATCGTTTTCCACTTTCATCTCAACTGTACACCATCTGCACGCCATTTTTGTTTGTTTCCAGTTACAGGAAAGAAAGTATGATCCACACTAGATCATATCCAAAAGAGATGACATATTACAACATTCCTTCCGATTTGCAATGGAAGGAAATGGTCTGACTGGGTAAGACAAAATGCAGTTTTACAGGGCCTAGTAGATGATGTCTAGATGTCAATAAAGGAATAACTCATTATGCAAAGATCAGAGTGTCAGAGTTGTTGCCAACATTTTCCATGTTTCTAGCATTATGTTGTCTCCACTTGTATAGATGTTAGATTGTCAGTTTTTAGTGGGAGAATCCTAGGTTAGAGGATCCAACTCGCACTTCATGTCATTAATTGTTGTTTAGATTATATATACAACATCAAAATGATATTTTGAGGTTCGAATGGTTGAGCATAGACTCCCTGTTGTAATGTTTTGATAAGACAAATCCACACTCTAGTACTATGTATGATATGTGAGACATTTTGGTTAATAGAATTTGGTTCCTTTCATTATCTTACTTCTTTCTTACCCTGGTTGCTAATTATTGAATGATTCAATTGAGATGCTATAGATGTGTTGTAATGTATGTTTGATTATGATATTGTTGTAATTGTTATCAATGTTTTAAGTTTTAGATCAAGAAGTTCTTGTGTCTAAGATTTTTTCTTCACCTATATGCTAGTGAGGCATGATGATTATAGCAGACTTATTCACCTTTCTCATTAATTCTTCCATCTACTTACATTTATCTTTAAATCACTAATTGAAGTTAGCCAAAACCTCATTTTCTTATTCATTCTAGCCTAGAATTTCCATGTTGGAACATTTCCATACTGAGTTTTGTCCATTTGAAATTCTATCTCTTCTATCATCTTTGGGAAGGTTTGGAAGTAGGCAAAAAGGCTACATATCCATGAATATAGAACATCTCTACGCATTTGACCACCATATTTAGGTAATTAAATTTAGGTGTCTAAATAGAAAGTGGATCTAGAAGCCTTAGGTGTAAGTGTAAAGGATTCAGTGAAAATGTTGGCTTGTCCTTGAAAATGATGAATATGTTGGGATCTTATTCGTTATATGAGAAAGTTGTATGTTTATTTTAAAATTATCCTAACACTATGAGGATCCATTGCAATAGATGATATCAATGAGTGAAGTGTAGTGGATATCCTAGGTCAGGATCTGGCTAGAGTTCATGGAAATCAAGGTGTTTGAGAGGTAAGGAGAGGGACATTGTAAAAAACATGTGGAAATATTTGAGGAGAGACATACAACACATATGGAAATATTTGAGGAGAGACATATAATATTTACTATAATGATTATATTAAAAGCATTATTAGTCCCTGCAAAAGCCATAAATGCATAGATACTTAAATACTTAATGAAAGATTACAATATAAAGACTCGTCTATAGAAGCCATCAATGCATAATATTCAAACCTACGCATACACTGCACTAACCCATCACTCAAGAGGAAAGCACTATATGATAGTGACCATGAAGGAAAAACTTGCCATACAATTGCCACATATTATACAATTACCACATATTAAACCATAGTTAAGAATTTCATGCTACTCTTGAAATGAAAGTTTAAAATTCATAATTTGTTGTTTTATCGTCATATTATATTTAGTTTTTAGAGGAAGTTCATCCGCAAAAGAATGATTCTTACTTACATGCCATATCCATACCTTTACTAAAAAAATATACAACAATTGCCTAAAATATTCTCTCGGCGATCACATATTCAACCATAATTACCCATAATTACCAACTTATTGGATCTTTCAAGTACAAAGGTTACGGAACCGGAGGAGTCATAATCAAACTATCATTTACAGTTCCAAATCTACTTAGTAGGGACTAAGCTTCCATGCATCCCTTGTTATATATGCAATGAAATAATATATGAACCATATGAGAGAGATATGAAAAATGAACAAAGTGGAGCCTTTAACAAACTAAGGTAAATAGTGGACAAAGAACTATAAAACATTGTTGAGCCATAGGTTGTAAGGATATTTTTGTAGTGAGATCAAAGCTATGATATTTTCTATGCGATCGAAAGCATTGTATGTTGATGTAGTTAATATTATTGACTTAAAGCCACTCTTTTACCTTATGTAGAGATATTATACATGCCATAGTTTAAACAATAGTTGTCTTTTTTTCACATTCATTTTCTAGTTATTTTACTATGATGATTGGTACACAATTACTTTAATTTCGCCTGAAATTATCTGTGTTGACATATGAAAAATGTGTTAACCTATTTTCAATGATTTTGTTAACATTCGTGGGTGTCATTCATTATCAACTAGTGCATGTGTGATGCAATATGTAATTTTTGTAGGAATAACTTGTTATGTTGTACTTAGCTGAATAGGTTGTGTAACCTAAAAATACATTAAGGATGGTTGGGAGTGTTTATATGGGTGTGTAACACATCAATCAACATATCCTGGAAAGTATTAGAATTGCATTGGTTTTCAACTGTGCAGAAGAATTCTACCTCCTTCCCAACATGGTATCAAATCCTAGTTTGATATCATTCTGGAAATTTATAAATATGTATCAAGAGTAAATGTAATTTGGTTATTAAGCAAGGGGGAGAATTTTGTTGACCTCTTCAAGCATTCCCCTATTAGATATCACGTGGGATGGATATAACTACTCTGTTTGGAAATTATAGATACAATATGTGTTAATGAAACATAGGTTATTGAAGATTGTAGATAGTAAGGAAGTTTCTCCTACTGAAGCAACATATTGATTTAGTGAAGTTCGAGGCACATGATGAAGATGCATAGTATATCATAATTCCTAGAGGGGTAGATCATATCATTCCTCAAACTAGGAACATGAAGAGTTCACATAATATATGAACCGCACTATAGAATTTGTATGAGATCTTGAATAAATTGAGAGTCTTTACTTAGGTAACCAGTTGTAGGTTTTGAAACTTGGTGACAAAAATAATGGTGTTGAGTATGTGATACACATAAAAGATGTATGCGACCAACTAGTTGCAATTGGTGATAAAATGGATCCAAAGGATTTGGTTTCTTTGACAAAAATATTGGTTGAATGAGGTATTTCAAACTTTTGTAACCAATTTGAATGTTTCAGGAAGAATTGGAATAATTTTACTTGATTTTCTTGGTGGCATGTTAATCCAAAAAATAACAACACTTGAATAGGTTCAAAAGAAAAATTTTGATCAATCTCTCACAGTGACAAAAAGGAAGAACAAGCAAGGGAAGAAATTTGAGTAGATGAATTTTTGAAAAGGAAATTTGCAGAATGCAAAGAAATATTGACAAAATATTGTTGTGTGTTACTACTGTAAATATAAAGGATATAATGCACAAGATTGATACAAGAAAACACATGAGTAGAGTAAGAATCATTCATTAAATGTGAAAAATAAGAATTATGATAAAAACACTGAGGAAGGTGCATTGGTCACATCACTTGTTGTGATTGATACTTTCAAAGATGCTTGGTACATTGACTTTGGTGTGACCAGACATATGACTGGAAGGCGTAATCAATTTGGAAAGTTTGAACCAATACATAATGAGATAAAAATTTGGCAATAAAAGGACCCCAAAGATTGATGGTGAAGGTGATGTATTTGTGTTGCTACATATAGGTGAGACATGTGACATCGACAAAGAATTAGATTTGAAATTTGAATTTGAAGATAAAATGCACATGATAATTGAAATTCAAAAAGGATATGCACTCATAGCTCAAGTTAGGAAGAATATGGTCAATATCAACTATAAGGCAAAGAAATTGGTGCTAACTGTGCATTGACAACAACAATTGACTCTAGTAGACTATGTCATTGAAGGGATGGATACTTAAGTTTCTCTAGTTAAACTTTACTACATAAATTGAATATGATGTGTTAGCACTCTGTAAATTTGTTTTGTCTGATAAAAAAAATGACAAAGGTAACCTACAAACCACTTTGGATCTAGGCACTAGTATACTTAGCTCAGAGAGGGATCTCTTCTGTCACTTGGTCTCTAATAGATAAGTTTTCTTTAACAAGTTGATGGCCAGGTTTTGTTGCTTTGAAAGGGTTTTTTATGATTTCACTAGCAAGAAAGGGAGGGATACTTAGGGCTATAGAGTCAAACTTCTGAAAACAAATGAAAGTATTGATTGGTAGGTAAAACTCTCCAAAGGATAAAGGCTAAATGAGGCAATGAGTCTAAATTACAAATTGAAATTTGCAGGGTGTAAGAAGAAAGGAGAACAAATAAATGCACCAGAGCATCAAATAAGATGAATTTTGACCTAGTTAGGAAGAACTTGACACGGTTTAAATTGCTTAAGTCGAGAGCATCACAAGATGAATTCTGGACCTTTAAATATCCAATTTAAATAGGAGACGGTGAAAATGAAATCAAGAACACAAGAAATACATACAAAGAAAGAAGATGAATATCAGACCGCCACCATTAGAATATTTTCGTAGAAAGTTCAGGACATTTGCATGTGCATTACATTCAGATTCAGAAAATTACATTCAGGTTCTGAATAGCTATATTTTGTGCCCTTGCACTTCTGCTAACACGCCATACATTCAGAACTCCTAACATTTATACAAACTCAGTTCCTTCGATTTGAAACTGATTACAATAAATCGGAAAGAAAACATTTCATTTTGAAACCAATTAAAACAGAAAAGAAATCGTTTCAGTTTGAAATTGATTACAAAATAGGAAAGAATCGTTTCGGTTTGAAACCGATTACAAAAATAGGAAAGAAACCATTCACAAAATATGGGGTTAGCCCTTACGATACTTTGGTCCTTTTCTTCGCCCTTTAACTCTACTTTGACCTTTCATATGATTTGTTGTTCTTTATTGACATCTGGACATCATCTACTAAGCCCTGGAAAACTGCATTTTCTCTTACCTAGCCAAACTATTTCATTCCACTGAAAATTAGAAGGAATGTCATAATCTGTCATCTCCTTTATTAGAATCTCCAAGTCAATGCAGGAGGCATATGACATGATTGCCAGTCCAAGCTTGACTGTTTTGAATTGATTCAGAATCTCAAAGTCGGTAATCAGTTGGTCAACTAAAGTGTCTCCTTTCAAACTCTCCTCCAGAGTTTCAAACTTAGAATGATCCATTATGGATTGAGTCAAATGAGTATTGTATTCTTCTTGGTCATAAAATTTTCCCTTGCCATCCCAAATTGGTGGAAGACCTTTGATAAACAATTCTTCAAACAAATCTTTAAACTCATGTACACTTTGCTCCATCTGTGTTGCTTTAGTTTGAACTGATTTCAAAAGGTTATGTTTGGCGATAACCCTCCTGGCCCAAATAATCAATGTATTTATGTCCTCAACTCAAATGGTTTGAAGGTCTACATTAGGAACAAAGTTGAGTAAATTTATGGCATTCTGGGCCCATTCTGATGGCTTTTTGGCTAAGTTTTCATTCACAAAAGTACACTTATGTCTGGATGTAATGGCTATGTTGTCTCTATCCTTAATGAAATTCAAATATGATCTGAATTTGGAAGCTTCAACATATATAGAGTCCCAAATGCTATTCTTTCCCCCCTGTTACAGACCTTTGCCTCTTAACCTCACTTTCAATTTATCTATTCTCTCTTGCAAGATTGTATTCTCCTTTTGAAGTTGAGTTATCCTTTCATGTTTTGCATGCATCTCCTTCTTCAATTTATCTATACTTTCCTTCATTCCTTTGATTTCTCCTTCCTTCAGGCTAACTTATGACATAGCCTGGGCAATTTCTTCAGTATTTGATCCAATTTCTGCAGTAGGAGATGAAACCATAGCCTTATTTATCAATTCTTTATTTTCTTGTGACCCTTTCATCTTTTCTTGTTCCAGTTGCAACACCTTATCTTTGTAATCTAGTGTCTCTTGACAAAGTGTTGTCTTTTCATGTTCTAGAACTACTAATTTTGTTGTTTGTGGATGCTTTGTAGTAGGCATTTTCAACATCTTCTTCAAACTTTAAGTTATTTTGTCTTTCTCATCTAATGAAGACGTCACCCCTTGGGAAACTTCAAACTCCAACCTCTTAACCTAAGTTTTCCAAGCTTTGTTAGATTCCCTTTCTTTCCTCAATTGTCTTTCCAATTTTTCTGCATAAGATGACAATTTTAAATTCTTCAATTTCAAACTCAAGTAATCAGAATATAACAGGTCACTAGTTTTCTTGTGTAATTTGACCTTGTCTGGGGCACTTATGTTGTCATATTTTATCTTTATCTCAGAAACTTTGTATTATTCTACAATTGTGATGTTAAAGGTCTTATTTTCAACATTTTTTACTGTGAACATAGAAGAATTATGCTGAGAGATTGTTTCCACTTCATAGAATAAATCCTTAATCTCACCCAAATCTATATTTCCCTTCTCAACATATTGTTTTGGAAAATCTTCCCTAGACTAATAAGTTGACCCCAATGTTTTATCAAAAAGATATTGCTTAATGAAAAAGGTTCTTGAGCTGCCCTCACCTTGGAGTTTATTTCCTTCTTCAATCTCTACAATTCTAGTACCACTTTCCACCATATTTAGATTTTCTTGATCCCTAGACTCTTCATCTTCTAAATCCACAATCTGTGTTGGTTTTGTAACCTCCATCTTCTTTTTTACAGTCAGGTTGTCATCAATGTCCATAGCCTATGAAATTCTTCTTTTGTTGTAAACACTCTTTCGAGGAGCTTGTTGTGTTTGAATTGGTTGCAAGGTTACTTCCACTTGTTGTGTTTGAATTAGTTTCAGGGTCGCTTCCACATCAACATAGACTTCTAGATTCACCAACCTATCAAAACCATCAACCTGTTCATTCTCATAAGGAGCATTTTTTTTCATTTGTCTTCTTTTGGATATGATCTGGTGTGGATCATACCTTCTTCCCTGTAACTGTTCAAAACCAAACTCTTTGATATTTTATTGAACTTGAGATAAACATGATCTGGACTTGACAATAAAAGGACCAATAAAAAAAGGGAACTTAAGGTTGGAGGCTCTGTGCAACTTTAGGAAATTCTCTATTTCAGATATAATTAACTACCTGATGAATTCAAGGGAAAATATTCTAGGAGTTAGAAAAAAATGCAATAGGTAAGGAGATTCAAGACAACCATAAACCCATATTACTATTGAATGCATGAATAATACCCAATCTCCCACTTTATTCTCTGGATTTGGCTATAGATAACTTCTCATGTCATCCAAAACTCTAGGCGGGATAGTATTGAAAATCAGACTTTAAATCCTAGACATAACTTTGTTAATGAAGATGAGCAATGTAATTCTTTTGCATTAAGTTGACACAAATGCTGCTTCAGGAAATTCTTTGTTGTTACTTGCTAGGAAAATTTTCAACAGATAAGTATAGTATATGAAATGCCTCATGGAGAGGAAATTCACTAGTTTTTTATGAATAGTATCAGCTAGGAATTTATCAAAGTTAATACTAACTGACATACCATAATCGGGCTTGAAAAAGGTCAAAAGGAAATCGAGCATGACTTACACCACATACTTGTCACTGTCTAACCATAAGACTTGACTCAATAAGGAGCAGACCCACTGGACTTCAATGACCATTAGATTGACATTCAATGGCACATACAAACTTTCTAAAAACTGTTCAGGTTTGAAAATTTGTTGAAAAAATAGGCTTCAGACTTCTGGTGGACATTCCCTATATACCCTAATCATTTTCTCTTCATTGAATGGTTCATAATTTTCAGAAAAAGACTCTGGTATACTGAGGGATTCTCGAATTGACAGACCTTCTATTCTACACAAGACTGGGGACCCCTATTTATTGACAATGACCCTTTCTTAATGAGAATATTGTTCGGTGCACCAACCTACAAATTCAGGGAACGAGAAAGCAATTTCGACAGCATAGGGTACTATGGTGGCCTGGACTGCTTCTTGGAACAATATACTTTTATCGATTATATCAGACAAATTACTTATCTTGGACACAGAGATAGGGGAAATGGTGATTTCAACATCGGAAACATCCACATACTTGTCAATTAGGGATTCTTCTATTGTTGTAGAGTCTTATTATGTCACTGAGGTTATAATGGGATCCATGGTTATGATGTAAATACCTGGAAACGAGAAGAAATGATGTGTAGATGGTGTATTGTTGGGATACAAGTGGAAAACGGTGGTCGCGCCAAGGTTCTAACGATTCCAGTATTTGAAAGAAATAAACAAACGAAATAAATCAACAGATGACCTTTTATACTTTTAAACTTTGCGAGGGTGTGAGAAAGTGGTTTTGAGGAAATCTTCCTTTTGTTCCACAATGCGCCTGGTGATGCCACGTACCCTCGAGAGAAACTCATGGTTTAAATTACGGGACTACTTTTAGGTGTTATACTCTGCACAAATTTAACCTTCGCAACTGTTCTCAGTCGTTGATCTCGGCAGATCACAATTCATGACTTTTCAGGTTCGATCAACTTAGCGCTTCCGCCATATTTAACATTTCTTGCCATCTTTAGACCTTCTCTTATTTTACTTGTCTTCTAAATCAATTAGCGTGTCTGCAAGATTTTTGGAAACTTGGCCTCAAGCAATAATGTTTTTTTATTGGTGACTAACATGGTGTATGGATTACCATAAACATAAGACCTTTGTGCTTGTATTCTTAGCAAGAGAGTTTCCCTATTGGAAAAGTGTGGCATGCAAAGTTAGTAATATTCAATTTATGCAAGAAAATGCATGAGAGTTTCCCTATTGGAAAAGTGTGGCATGCAAAGTTAGTACTAGCAAGTAGACTGTATGTTGGAGGTGAGATCTATGTTATGAACTTAATTGATGATAACATCATAAATGTGTCACTTTATTTTCTAGATAAGAGAGCATATTCATTTGAATTTTTCAAAGAGTGGAAGGATCTAGTTGAAAAGTAGAGTGGTAAATTTTTAAAATCCATAATATTTGATAGTGGTGGAGAATACAAGTCAAATGATTTTGATTCATTCTACAAAAAACATGATATTAAGAGACAATTCACAACCTCATATACACCAAAATAGAATGGAGTTGTAGAGTGTGAGAATCATGTTTTTTACGACATGGCACATTGCATACTGAAGTACATAAATATTCACTATAAAGGGTTGAACATTGTAATTGTGCAGTTTATTTGATCAATAGAAGTTTGAGTAAAATTACTTGGAATGTTATTCCCGAGGAAGCATGGAGTGATCATAAATATATTGTTAAACAATTGCATATATTTCAGAGCATCTATTATATTCACATTCCAAAGGAGAAACAAAATTCAAATTTCTCTGATAGAGTGCACAAGTGTATTAATTTTATTGGATATGAGTAGCAGTCGAAGGCATATTTCTTATGGGACTTGGGAAATCAGAAATTTGTAATAAAGAATTTAATTTTTTTGATGAAGCATGCACAATAGAATTTGAGAAGTATGTTGATGTACAAGATATCATTTCTACTAACACTCTTGAAATTCTACCTTAATTTGGATAAGAAATTAAATAATCTACTCTAATCCCAAGGACACCCAAGTGGTTGGTGAAGATGGTTAAGATTTTGTTGTAGAACCTGAAATGTATGATAGATTTAGAACTAGAAGACAAAAGTAGATAGAGAGTGCATAAAAAGTAAAGTTGAGCTTAGAATAAGCAAGTGATTGGAGTCACCTTTAGTTAATTATGCATTGATGAGTGAAATTTTTAGTGAAAAATAACCACATACATATGGAGAGATCAAAGAAAGTTGAGTAATGTGATGGCATATAGTCAAAGCTTGAATTTTTTAGAAAAAATAGAACTTAAAGTTTGGTTAAGTTTCTAGCAGATAAAAAGACAATTAGTTGCAGATGGATTTTTGGAGCTAAGTATAAGTATGATGGTACCAATGAAAACTACAAATAACAATTAGTAGAAAAAGGCTATGTGCAAAAACAAGGAATTGGATATGAAGAAAGTTTTGCACATATAGCTGGCCAAGTCTGTCCCTTAATATCTATTTCCATAATTTATTTCCCTGTGTCTCCTTAAGAAACCACTTTGCTACCAAGGTAAGGCCATAAGTGGCCAAATGAGAAATGTTAAGTCCTCCATCTTGTGGTGTCCTAGTGCACAAAAACCACTTGACCATGGGTAGACCTTTTTCCCCTTTATTCTTCACCTAAAAGAGATCTTTTAAGATAGATTTTTATTGTATCCCTGCTGGTTGGGAAGCCAAAGAGACAAATAATATATATGAATTAAACTGATAATATTGTCCCCCACTTGGATTTTGGCTACTAAGGAAAGGTCCTGACTATTCTAGTATTCAAGTTTGATTGTAAGCTTATTAATAACCCATTTTCACATCTGATTTCGAGTCATGCCAATGTTAAATAGAATATCAATATACTTGGTGATTTCCCCCCTTTGAACCCATCTCCATTGGCGAGGAATCCACCCTGGGTGATCGTCTAATCCAATAAGTATCATAGAGGTTTTATCCTCTTGTAGTATCTCTTTAGAAGCTTTAGAAAAGGTGTTCATAAGCATAGTGGGAGTTGATTAAATATTACTGGGGAAGGATAGAAACTTTACCTTGGTAAACTACCTTCTATAATAGATAACCCAAGGCATCATATGTGAGAACATATAAATCAGGGGCTATAGGGTAGCCCTGCGTTGTTGATCTACTAAGAGGAATAATATGAGTAAGGGATCTATTAACACACACAATAACCAAAGCATTGGAAAAGAGAATATTGACATAACATATGAACTTTGACCCAAATCCTAGCCACTCAAGCACATGGAGAATGAATTTCCACTCCAACTTGTCATAGGCCTTGTAATAGTCCAACTTTAGACACATTCCTTAAAAACATCTCTCTTTGGCCAGAAAAAAATCCAAACATTCAACGATGGAAATAACTCACAAAATTCTCTTCCCGATAGTATTTCAAATACAAAAATCTTCCATCATATAAAGATAAATCTAGATCTTGATGTAAACACTGGAAACTTTTAGTTTGATGATATGACAGATAAATTTTTTGAGCATGATCGATTTGGAAGACTAATTTGGTCTAATGAATATGAGCCTGAAAATCAGAAACCTAATCATGATCTCCTTGCTAACCAATTTAACCATAAGGTATCATAGTTCTATAATCAACCTTGTCCTAAATATGATAAATACTCTTAGGTAATTATTCTTGGTAGTCCAAAAAACGTTTTGGACTCTCATTCCATTGGTCATCGTGAATTTATTTATGATGATCCCTTAGGAACCTACCATTTGGATGACATTTGCTTCCCAGAAGAAAGTGAGAAGATGCCTAAAGTTGCCAATGATGGATCTAATCAACTTTGGGTTTCCCCCAAAGATAGTTTGCTAAATACTGGTTCACGCTTCTCATTAGCTAATTCAATACATCTTGATACCTTTTTATACAAGAAGGATGTTAAGGAAAGTTGTGTTTAGATTAAGATTGTTTCGGTAGAAGCTCTAATTTTTGCAACCCCATCATAACCCAAAAACTCACTCCCTTTGACCTAAGTTGTCCTCTAGTTTATGATGTTTGTCTTGAGTCTTGCACTAAAGAGAGGATATTCTCTAACCATGTTATTCTAATTAAGATAGATAGCCATACTACTTAGCTTCTATCTTGTACCAAAGGGGGGAAATGGTATCATTGCATAAAAAAGGAAAATTGTACCGTTGAAGCACTTTCTGGGTTTTCATGATCAACATGCAAGGATATTTAGGATGGATGGACAGTACATGCTCCATGATATGGAAAAATGCCTAGAAAAAAGGGGGCATAGTACAACAACACTATTTATGGAATTTTTTCTCAGTTCATTTGGCCTTATTCTAGGAGGACCCCTAGAAGTAGATGCATGAACTAACACTTCATCAATCCCTACAGGAAGCCAAGGTTTCTTTCACTCAACATAAATGGACTTGTATCTACCATTACTAGATGTAAGGAGAGAGCATGACAAGTACTAAACATATGATATATTACTTCACGCCCCTCAAATATGCAATTGGGTCACTTATTTGTGGTCGAGGGTTGTGTATTGTTTATAAACCCTACAATATTCCCCATTGCTTTTGGCCTTCCATCAATATAGATAGTTGCTCCTTTATTTTGATCATTGTCTTTTAGTTGTATATAATTTACAACCAAGCCATATTTTTGCATACTTTTTGTATATTGGACTATTTTTATCCAATATTTGTAAATATAACAGGGTCCGACGTACTCCATCAATTCAGTTAATCCATCGTAACAAACATTTATGCCATCCATGGAAAATGGACCCAAACCATGTAATGACGATGGACAAATCTGGTATATCCTTTCATTTACACAAAAATCAGTGTTTATTTCAGGAAGATCCTTGGGCACCCATCATTTCACTATATCTTTGTACCTCAAGGGCACCTCCATGTTGTCTATGCTCTCATGATCATAAGAACATGATCCCCCTTTATCAAGAAAAAATTCCATGCGTTTATGGAATTTTCTTCTGATCTTCTCACCTCTAGTTGATCTCCACCTATTAGACCTACTAGATGTCTCACTTTCCTCTATTGTACCTGAACTTACCTCACTCAATGAAGATACATCTGACAAATGCATGTTTTCTTATACGTCCTATAACACCATTAATGACAGAAACAGTCAGTCAATCAATATGTAACACTAGTTCATTACTAGTATCTTGTTGGTATCACAGTAAGCTCATAATGATTACCATAGTGTTACTCTTTCACAATTGTATTATTCTTTATTACTATTGTTATACTATATGGGCATTATAGGGGCATGTTTGGAGTCAAATGACACATGCCAACAAGTGGCAGTAATAAGAAACGATGCTAGTTGGAATACCCCGGAACTGATGTCATTAGACACAGACTCAATCCTAAGGCCAACTAAGGAGAACAAACATCACACATTAATTAATATAGGAGTTAAGCATGCAAACAAACCAACTTTGTACTACGACTAGAGCATCTTTAGTTGAAAGGATTCTTGTAACATATTTCATTGAATTAATGTGATTTTGGTCTCTCATGGAAATACTTTCATTGACAACGCCAATGCTCTTTTCTCCTTTAGTCGGCCAACCTACTTTAGTGGATTCCTAATGAATATGGAAGAGGGTGATTCAATCCCAAACAACTTGTTGAAATTGAAAAGGCATCCATGGTTAGTTGTTAACAATTGCTAGAGATGTAGATAAGATAAGATAATGTTATTAATGTCCAACAAATGACCACAAAAATAGGTCAATGGGACTAAAATATACAACCAATGTCAATACAATGCGGGGTTGTAGAAGAAACTCCTAGATATTGTTGAAAGCTAGAAAGCGAAATAAAATCCATCGAAGCACTTAGAATCTATATGTCCAAGAAGAAACCTAATTTTTTTTTCAATAATATGCATCAAGAAAAAAATCCCTATCTAAAGAGGATTGAACAAAAGAGGACATGCAACCAATTTAAAACTAAACTTTTAGGTTATAAATCAATATTAGAAATATCTGTCAATTTAAAACTAAACTCTTAGGTTACAAATCAATATTAGAAATATCTGCCAAATCAATATTAGAAATATGATTGGTACCAAGGTATCGAGTCTGAACCCACATGGTGTGAATAAATGTGTTCATGGTGTGAATAAATGTCTTTGCATATTTCATTGTGGGCATCACTGTTAGGAGATATGGTCACAGTTACAATGCTTTCAGACGTATTACCAAAGACATTTTTTGTTGGCATATTCTCTTGCAAGGTACATCCATTCATTGTATTTGTGATGCTTTTTATTTCCATATCACTATGATAAAGAAGTGTCTTTTCTTTCTTGTATCTGACTACAATTACAATTGGTGAAGGCAGTGAATAAAATAAATTAATTGGAGTTTTTCATACTTGTTGAATGATTTCCTAAGCTCAATAATTCTACATCCATAAAGGTTTAAACTTGAAAGGAATCAACCCGTAAACCTCTCTACTTTTATATAAAGGGAAATTGGTGTGTGAGGATGTGGACGATATGATGTATGTCCAAGAGGAAATAACTTTGAATGACAAAGTTTTCTAGATTCTTTGAAATGTTCCCAGACCAGAGACTTTGGTTATTCCATGTATATTTCCTCTTGGGGTTGAAAAGGTCCCAATTCCCTATTAATTCATCCACATATTTCCTAGAGGTGTCTCTTATGTACTCTTTAATATAGGAAAGGTCAAGAATTTGATTTTGCAATGCACAAGTGAGACAACTTTCTCCTAATGGTAAAAATTCACTTACATAATTTGGTGATGACAAATACATTATTTTTAAAATTCCAAAATTCATTTTAAGGAAAATATCAAAGATCACATCTTTTTCAAAAACTAGTAAGTGCACATAAAAGTTGGCAGAATTAGAATTAGATTGAATTGGATGAGGCATTCCTCCTTGAGTTGTTTATTCAATATATATATATATATATATATATATATATATATATATATATAAGACACTATATTTATAATATTGTTTTCCAAGGATCGGCCTGGTACTATTTCATTGTGTCATAGGTGCTCGCTAGAGTTTTGGTGTCAATGTGGTGGGTGCAAGGCTTGGTTGTGGTTGTGACATAACAAGCACTAGTGGAGGCATAAGAAGGGAAATAGTTCATGCCTATGTTTTATTCTAACATTGGCATAAGGGTATTCCCAAGGTCCACACCTAGGTACTAAGAAAATACACGCAAGAGAACTAGGTGCAAATAGGGATGCAAATGAAGTGTGAGAGTTGATGCAGGTATGCAGGTGTAGGCTCGATTTAGGGCCAAGCTGACTTGGTTTGGTGAATCCATGGATGTTGAGAGAAGTTTCGAAGGGATTTCTCTGGAGTTTCGAGGGGGTTTTCGAAAGGGGTTTCTCTAGAGTTTCAAAGGGGTTTTCAAAAGGGGTTTCTTTGGAGTTTTGAAGGGGTTTTCGAAAGGGTTTTCTATGATTAAAGAGATTTTCATTTGCTGAGAAGAATTGTGCATGTTTTCTAGTCCCTAGGGTTACAAATGTTCAAATTGGCCTCAAGTTGTATGTTCATATTGGTAGGAAAAAATCACTTCACACAAAAGAAAATGTAGGATAAAGGATAATTCAAGTTAATGTCAAATTTGAATTCGAGTGTGCAGAAGTACTCCCCATCCTTTCTCTCTCCCTCATTCTCAACGTTGCTTGATAAATTTCACAAATCCTTTCCCTCTCCATCAATCTCGGCGTTGCCTGATCAATTTCACAGATGTCCCTCGACGGTCTCGTGCGCAAGTGAAACTATTTCCCTCCCCTTGATCTCAGAATTGCCTAATCTCGACGGTCTTGTGCAGGTGAACCTATTTACCTCCCCTCAAATCTCAAAATTTATTGATCTTGACAGTCTCGCACGTAGGTACATGTATCATTAAAATGAATAGTAGAGTGTGAATGGGACCACATGGTTCTTGGTTTGGTTTCATTGTGTATAGTTATGTTATAACATATATCACATGTATGTTACATATATGTTATAACAAACATGTGATATATGTTATAACATTATGTTATATATGTTATACATAAGCGGTAGTGGTTTAAAGGTTATAGTGTTTAATAATTTTAATGATTCGAGGTTATAGTTTTTACAAGGGTTAGGGGTTAGGTATTAAGTATTATAAGGGTTTAATGTTATAGGGGTCAAGGGTTACAAACATTAGGGATTAGGCATTAAATTCAAGCATCATTATAAGTGTTAGGAGTTATACAATTATAAGGGTTTGATAGTTAGAATCTAGAGTTTATGAGGGTTACATGCTATACATGTTAGGGGTTGGGTAGGAGTTAGGCGTTAGGAATTATGCCTATTATAGGTTAGGGGTTATAAGAGTTATAAGGGATAATTATTAGGAGTTGGAGTTTATGTTAGTTTTGTGGGTTGTAAAAGTTAGATGTTAAGTGTTATATGAGTCATAGGTTAAATATTTAGGGTTATAGGGGTTGGGGATGTTAGGGATAATAGGGATAAAGGTATATAAGTTTTGTAGGTGTTAGGATTTGTACAATTATAGGGGTATGAGGTTATAATATTTAATTAGTGATTATACTAGTTAGTGGTGATATGAGCCATATGGGATAAAAATTATAGTGCTTTAGAGTAAATTAGAGGTTATAAGGGATAAGGGTTTCATGTGATAAATGTTATAAGAATCAAGGGTTATGAAGATATAGAAATTAGCTTTTAATGATTAGAAGTTCTAGAGGTTATATGGGTTAGGATTTATAAGGGATAATGGTTATAAGTGTTAAGTGGCATGAGTCTATATAGATCTTAAGAATGATAAGAGTTGGTGGTTTTAAGGTTAAAGGTTTTAAGAAAAAAAAAATTTATTGTTTTATTAAATTTATATATTATAACAAGAGGAATCGTAACAAAAAGGAGGAAGAGTGCCCAAACTCAATGCAAGGCAAGTTGGAAAGAGGTGCGCACACCCACATGAAAGGCATGAAAATGGCCACACAAGGGAGCACTAGGAAAGAAGACGAGTTGGATGTCGGATAAGGAGAAATTTTGGATTCGACTTAACGTTTTCAAGACGACTTAGGCAAGGCTGGGCGCCCACATGAGGAATTGTAATGAAATTAGGTACAATAAGGCTCCAAGAAAGGTGGTTGTCCTCAATAATAAGCATAAACATAAGTGCAAGAAACATCCATAAGTGGGCATCTTCCTTCATGATATAGGACATAAAACCATGAAACCTCCTGATCCCAATGTGAGATGTCCCATAAATAAGAAATAAAAGGTATGAAATGTAGCATCCAAAGGTGGAAATATCCACAAACTAGAAGTTTGAATTAATTCAAACCTCCAATGATAGAAAGTGTGAGACCTTCAAGAGAAACATCTCGTCAAACAAAGCATGGAAAAGTGTAGAATGACCTCAAATGGTGGACTTCTTCCTCAAAAAAAGTTCGAAGAAAGTGGATCCATGAAATAAGGCATCAAATTATATATGAATAACACATGTGAAATGCCTTCAATGATAAACTAAATCCATAAAGAAAGGGGTGGCCCCTCATCAATCAATAAATAAGACCATCACTTAACATGTAAATAAGACCATCCCTTAACATGTATGCAAGGAGGGTGAGCGCTCCACATGGGATGATGGGTAATATCTAACTTTCACCTAAACAAGTGTGAAATCATCCCACAAGACAAGGGCATTCCATGGCACGCTCCTCCACAAAGTAATAGGGCACAAAAATATGTAGAAGAGGGAAATGCTCGACATGAGGGTGTAATACATGTCATAAAAAACCATAATATGTGTATGAATCCTCAACATGAGAAAGAGAATCCATCGCATGAAGATCACACCATGCTAGACCATATCAACCTAAATGAATGTGAAATCAAGTGATATCAAGGGGAGAATTCCAAGCAAACAAAGATGCTGATACAATATTAGCTTAGCCAAAAATTGCTAGGGTGTTCCATCAACAGATTCATACACCAACGTGTATCATCAATCATCCAATAATGATCATATAAGGGAATCCACAACCAAATCTAATAGTATGAAAGGAAATCAATTACCAAGACAACTAGAGCATCAACATCATCTAGCTATCCATGACTACATCACTAATAGTCTCATCAAATGCAATCACAACCCCTAGGCCATCCAAAGATCAACTTGTAAACCTACCTTTGTGATGAAAATCACAAGAGTAGTGAAAAAATACTAGTGTAGGCCTCATGTAAAATGAGGGGTAATGCTAGCAACACGAACTAGATAATTTTGAACATAATCATAATTTCATTCCTCTTGCCAATGCCAATTTATAGTAGGTTTGATTCCTATCTTGTAACCCCAATGGATGAACCATCAATAAATTGAATTCATTAACTCAAGTGGATATATTGTTGATTCTCTTGGTTAAAGTGGATTTAACCACTTTGTTTGATTATT
>JZKD02S2441551.1:251018-262165 GCA_000966675.3 Picea glauca
TATATATATATATATATATATATATATATATATATATATATAAACAATTGAGTGTAACCCATTTCTTTTTTATTGTCATTTTACTGTAATTTCTTATTTTTGGATTGAGTTCATTTTCAATGTTTGTTTTGCAATATCAAAACAATTGAAAAGTAATATCCAATATGAAAATTACTATTACATGCACATGTATAAAAAATTAAAATTAAAAGATATACTCTTTAATTATATAAATTTTAAAAATCAATACTTACATACTTTATAATTCTTAATGTTATTGGGTTAGATATTTTGGCACTTGTAATTTTTTGAAACTCTATTTTCACGTTTTTTTTTTAAACATCACTTCTAACATATTTCACAAATCATCTGGTTCTTCATTTTTAATCTTTTAAAAAAAATTGTTAAAAACATAAAAATGGATCAATATTACTAGAAGCTAAATACAATTAGGGCATTCAACTACAAATTCAAGTATCTCCTCACAATAACAAATTCAAGTATTTTACATAAATTTTCTTTATTTTTAATTTTCCTAAAAAAATTGTTAAAAACATAAAGATGGATCAATATTACTATAAGGTAAATATAACGAGGACATTCAATTACAAATTCAATTATCTCCTCATAATAACAAATTCAAGTGTTTTACATAAATTTACTTATTATATAGTTTTTAGAGTAGATAAAAAAACAAATCATGTTTAGTCAAATTGTTTTATCAATCCTTATTAGTCCTTGTCGTAGGCATAGAGGGACTATAATGATCGATAAATCGTTGACTTCATATTAATTTGTCCTTTGACCACAAATATTTGCATAATATCTATTGTTGGAGCTAGGGAACTAAAAACATTGATTTTTATATAATAAAAAGTACCATATATTTAATGATCTGATTGGATAACAAATTGGAGGTCTTATTGTTGGCTTTGTTATTCCCAATGTTTTATATGTTAGCATATCCAAACTTTTTGATCATCTACAGTATTTTTGAATAATATTTTTTTCTTATGCATTGCTTGAAGGTGGATTAATGCTAGTATTAGTTCGAATGTTCATCTTAGCATTTTCTGCTAGCTAAATTTATCTCAATGTTTGATATGCTAGAATATCCAAAGTTTGTCCTTCGAATACATTCTCTACTGTTCAAACTATTGTTACTAATTTTATTTTATAATAAATTGTGATAATTGTTTTTTGGTACATTAGAGACCTGCCACATTGCATTCTTTCTTAAATGTTTACAGAGCATTTATGACAAACTTAAATGTTTACCTAACAAGGTTTGTAGCGTTAAATCTTTCCTTAGCACGCTTGTTACAATACATTTTCTTCTGTTTTTTTTTATATATATGCAATGTTCTCTACACTCAATTTGGGCAATATTGTACTTCAGCGGAATTGTTGGTTCACTGGTTCATGCTTGCTTCTTGCATCTCCACTAATTTCTTATTTTCATGTTGTTGTTGTTCTTGTTTGTCTGTTCGTATTGTTGCAGTTTGCATGTTTTGGGTTCTGCAACCGCGATTGGAACTACGGAATTCCTAGTCGACTAGTTGGTGCTTGCTTCTTTGTTCATTAGATGTTTCTTATTTTTGTTTGATTTGACTTTGCAGGGTTCGAGTCTGCGACTACAATTGGGCCTTTTGGTGCTTCTTAACTAGGTTGTTATTTGTTGCTTTCTCTTGTTTGCCTAAGCTTTGCAATGTTGGGGTGTTGCATCTGCAATTGGGTATGTTGTTACATTGTTTTGTAGTTGGATCCCCATAAAATACTATTAAAATAAAATAACATACAAAATTTTGCAGTCGATGTAAATTGCATCTCTTACGGCTTCAACCAAAGTTTGTCAGGCTCCAACTATATTTCATAGTTGGCGATGCTTTTTCCATGGTTTATGTCTTACTATGGTTTCATAGTTATGAGAGTAAGTGTTGTTGTCTGAGCAATATAGTTATTCTCTCCCTTTTTTTTCTCTTGTAAACTTTCCCATTTTTCACCTTTTGTTCTTCCACTCTATTATGTGTTTTTGGTTCTATACTTTCTCGCGTTCCTGTGCTTGTGGGTTCCTGGTGTGGCAAACTGAAAAATCATTATCTCCATCTATATCTTCACATCACGATTCCGACCGACCGTCGTTCGGTTGCATACTTAGCCAATTTTATGAATGCAGCTTCACGAATAGGTTTTATCGAACTATGGTAACTTGTGTTCGGTGTATACATATTGCACACATAACTTTCGTGCTCTACAAATTGAACCGCACTCCGCGAACTCGCAACCCTGCCTTTGCCTACGATGAGTTTTCCTGTCTGCCTGACTTTCCATACTTAGGCGAGTTTTCAAAGTTTCGCGGGTTCACGCATTCCCGATTTTAGGAAAGTTTAAAAGCATTTGTCGCTCCCCTCCATTCCTGCTACCTTCTGCCCTTCCCAATAGACATTAATTATGCTTTCAAAAGTGATAACCGACCAGACAGGTTCGAAAAGATTGGCTTTAATAAGCAGAAAGCTTGAGGAAATCTCCCATTAAAATGCATAGACAGGCGAATATTATGTGATCTGGTATATTTTTTTGCTTGCATTTTGAATTTGCAAAAAAAAAAATATTGGCTCTTTTAGTTTTTTAAAGGCTTCATCATAGTAACAGTGCAATATTGTACTACCTCGTTGCCATCAATGAACGTGTCATTCATAGAGGCCTTGATGTCATGTCTCTCTTTAATAGTGTGCATATGTTAGATGTTGTCAGATTTGAGAATCTGCTCGGATATGGGAATGTTAACACGTACTATTAGTCACTATTTGATGCACATATTTGAAAATATTGGCATTAATTAGAGAAAAGATCGAGAGCATCTATCATTAAGACGAATTAAACCAAAATCTATGGAAGATCATACTGTCTTCCTCCAGCGTTGCTTTTAAATACCTATTGCCATTTCTCTCTATCATCGAAGAGTTGGGGTTTAGGGTGCCTTCGTTATAATGTTCCTGGTCATGGACATGTAAGACAACTTAGTGATGCCATTGAAGCCCAAATGAAAGAAGAGAGACTAGTTTTATGTGATGTGATATTTGAGCCAAAAAAAACTCTCTTATCCAACAGAAAATCAGACAGTGGAAAAAAAAAAAACAAGTATCTTATGGTTGGTGTTCTCCTTGTATTCAATACTTTGGTTGGTTGAAAAGCCTACCTAGAGATTTGTTTGTTGATCTTCTTTGTTTTCTTGCTGGGAGTTGGAAGGGATTTTCAGGTCATGTGCAAAATACTCCCTCGTTGAAGTATATAGTTTCTTCCAACAACAAAGATTTGGCAAGTGTATCAAATTCTGCAGAGAACACAAGAATTTTTCTTTGTCGGGGGTGTCAAACTTACCGTGGCTTGAAAAGTGGTCTATGATATTTGGAAATGACGTGAAATATTACTCCATTCACAAATGTACCCAGAAGCGGGTAAGAGAAACTATATGGGTGGATAAAACGACATATTAAAATTACAGAAGTTTCTATTTCAAAGTTTTTTGAGCTACTTCTGGGTGTGGTAACAAACTTGACAGAAAGACTTGTTCTTGTTCAAAGTTTGTTCACTATCCTCTGGATGTAGTTACACACTCCACATACAATCAATTGCTTATCGCTACTGCACATTTTTTATTTTACTATTCCTACGCATATAACTGGATTATGGACTTTGCAACATTTTCTAAGGATTACTTTATACTACCACCTTCTGTAAGAGGTTTCGCGTGTTCAGGTAATGATTTGGTTTCTAAAAATCTCCTTTTACTACCACCTTCATGTAATCATCTTATTTCATTCTTTAGAAGAGACCTTAATGTAGTGGTGTGTTTCCAGATCTGTTTCAACCTAATATCAATCTTCCTGTTATTTCCCTTGTGGATGGGAAAATGCATTTATTTTGTTGCAGTTTATGTGATATTTGATAAAAATAAAAATAAATGTTCAAACCATACAATAATTTATTTATTTTTAAATATAGAACAATGTATTTTTTTGAATACATGCCCGTTCGAAAAGTTTTAGGCATTGTTTGGGGTTCACATCCTTCAAGGATGTTAAGTAATCACAAAATTACTATTGTTTGTGCCAATGCAATTGAGTCGTCATCCACTATGGAAATTGCATTAACACTACAATGTCAGATAATAGATGTCTTCCATGTGCCTAATGTCAAGGTCATTATCACACAGGAAACCCAACATCCAAAGATTTATGGACTCAAACCAACATTGTAGATTTCGTGAGAAAGCAACACTAAATTTAATGTTCTTTGCAGGTATGACAATCTTGCAGTTTAAGTACTTTAACAATGACAACCCTGCTTGTTCACTGCATTGTCACAATGCAGTCAGTAGCACTGATCCCATTTCCATCGCCAATGTCAATGTCCGAGGATGAAGCTATCTGGAGCCTGGGGTCACCGTCTATGTGGATGACTAAAGTTGATTGTATGCCAAGTCTCTTGCTGCATCCATAGGTCGCTCAACACTATTTGACATAGAAACTGGTTGTCTATCAATTCTGTAACAACTTTGGCATAAAATGTTCTGTAATTCCATAATATTGATTCAAACGCCCATATATTTCCTCACGTTGGTTGGTATACAATTTTATAATTTCCTACTGAGTGTATTCGGGCATGGATTTATATTTGGTGTCACCTATGAACATTGCAGACCTTTCTGTGGGGCGCCATGTCTGCCACCCCTACGACGAAAGATATATTCTGATGTGATCTGCAGCATTTGATACACTTGCCAGACCTGTGCTGTTGGAAGAAGTCATGTACTTCAACATAAGAACATTTTGCAGTTGTCTTGGACATTCCTTCCAATTTACTGTAATAAAACAAAGAATTTCAACATGCAAATCTCAAGCGGGATTTTCAACCAAACAGATGATCGAATATAGGAAGAATAGTAGTCACAACATACGTGAATTGTTTTTCTGTCTCGGCTTTTGTTTCCTAACAGGATTCGTTTCCCCCATAACTGACGTCACATAAAACGACTCCCTCGACTTTGAATTAGGCCTGAATCACATTTCTAAGTTGTCCTGGATGTCAATGGTCGGGAACATTACAAGGAAGGCACCTTAAACCCCAAGTTTTTGACGGCATAGGGAAATTAATACTTAACAAAGAATGGAATGTTGAATAACCAGCCAATGCAAGAAGGCCATATCTAGAAGAGACAAGTTATTCAAAAAACTAGGATAGATCTAGTTCGCATCACCAATTAAGTCCAAGACTTGAAATTGATATTCAACTCGTTGTTTTTTACGAATCAAGGATTTCATCGTCAAGAAGACTATCAACAAGCTTCATTATTGTACATATTTTTTATTGGTCGGTGGCAGGAAAAATCGCAATCATTGTGGCAAATAATCTCAGCTGTATTTTGTAACCCATCTTATTTGAATATAGAATATTTGCATTTTTATTTTTTTTATGGTGTTTTCCAATCTCTAGTATTGCTTTTCATTTTATTTGTACATTTTTTTTGTGTGTTGTTAAACATGGATGACAAGCTTTTCTTTCTGCTGCCCAATACTTCAATTTAAATAAAGGCTACTCTGTTGGTTTCTTACATTTTACATGGATGAATAGTTTTTCATAGGCCATACTTATGTGACGTCGACCCTATACTTAAAGAAAGAAATTGGAGGACCCATCCTGCTTTCATTCTTCAGGTCCCATAAATAGAATTAATTAATGACTATTACAACAAGAAAACTCAAGTATTGACGCCATGTTCATGTTCAATATCTTGCATATATTGCAGCTTCTTCTATTTGATAATATCTGTGCATATATACTAATATGAGTACTATTGGAATAAATATAAAAACTTCCTCCTTGCCAAAGCTTAGCCAATTATCTGGCCACCGGGTCCCGGTTTTACGGTATCCAACACCTATGTCCCCTGTTCTGTCATATACATCTTGCAACCAAAGAAATTTCATGATCTGCAATTTATGCTTTAACTAGTGAAAACTCACGAGGGGTTCGAAAAGATTGGCATTAATAAAGGAACATTATATTTTCTTATGTTTGATACTTAGCCCTTTTCCCCTTTTCTTCTTCCTATCTATTATCACTTTATGGTTATACACTTAGTCACATTTCTATGATCATGGGTTCCAGGGTTGGCGGGCTGACATATCTTCATCTCCATCCATATCCTCACATGAAAAATCCGACCAACTGATGTTCCTTTCCATACTTAACCAATTTTATGGCAGCGATTATCAAGTTGGCGCTTTTAAACTCTACTGCTTCTTGTTGCGTTATATACATCTTGCACTCAAAAAAAATTTGGTTTCAACAAAATTTGTGAACTGAACAACATCCTGCAAATTGGGAGATGATTTACATTTGAAACATAAATAATCTATTAATATATATATCAAAACTTTCTCTTGGCCAATACTTAGCCAATTATCTGGTCACCAAGTCCCGAGTTCGCAGTATCCAACACCTATGTCCCTGTTCCTTCATATACATCTTGTAGCCAAAGAAATTTTGTGATCTACAATTTATGCTTTTACTAGTGAGAACCCAGCAGAGGTTCGAAAACATTGGCATTAATAAATGAAGAATGGATTTTCTATTGTCATATACTTAGCCCTTTTCCCCTTTTCTTCTTCCCATCCATTATCGCTTTCTGGTTATATACTTAGTCATCTTTCTATGATCACGGGTTTCAGGGTTGGCGGGCTGACCTATCTTCACCTCCATCTATATCCTCACATGACGAATCCAACCGACCATTGTTCCGTTCCATACTTAGTCAATTTTATGGTCGTCGTTGTCGAGTTGGTGCATACAAACTCACCTTTTCTTCTTCCCATCCATTATCTCTTTCTGGTTATATACTTAGTCGCCTTTCTATGATATCCAGTTCCAGGGTTGGTAGGCTGACATATCTTCATCTCCATCTATATCCTCACATGACAAATCCGACCGACTGTTATTCCTTTCCATACTTAGCCAATTTTAGGGTCGCAGTTGTTAGGTTGGTACTTATGAACTCGACTGCTTATTGTTTCGTAATATACATCTTGCACTCAAAACTTTTGTGATCTACAATTCCACTATGGGCTCCTCATATACATTAACTTCACTCAAAGTATTTGTCATTGCCTTCCATTCCCACTATCTTTGCGTCCTTCCTAATATACATTAATTATGCTCTTACTAGTGACAACTGAACACACTGGTACGAAAAAATTAGCACCTGGTTCTCCGCCATATGCAAATTGACTACTGGACTCTGACATCATCCCCTCTTCCATGTTACACATTATGCATTCAAATTTTTTGAGCTATACAATTTGGCCGTCAGGGCCTCATGTCTTCTAGGGAAACCTTGTCACCCTATTTTGCATCCTTGCGTTGGTGGGTTCACAAAATCTCCAACTCCTAGTCATTGTTTCCTATTCTTCCCATCCTAGTACTTTTGTCCAGATATGCAACACCAAAGGTTTAAAACTAAAACGGGATCATGAAACAACTGTAAATATCATCATTAATAAGAAAAAGTCTTGAGAACCAACCATCCCTACAAAAATTGTCCAAAAACATGCAAAGAAGATCTTGCCAGGTAATGGCAAAGCTATTACACATTTCAATATATTTGCGAAAACAAGTCCTGGCCAGCGTTTCCTTGTTCCATATTTGGACACTTTTTTTATTGTGGGTTCCCAGATTGACGGCCTCAAAATTTTGTTTCGAATCTTCCGCAAGTTGCAAACAGTACCCGGAGTTCCGCAATGTACAATTTTTCTGCGGGAATGTATAAAAACTCTTAATTTTTCCTCTTCCCCCCCCTTTTATTATCCCTTTGTGGTTCTATATTTAGTTGCATCTATATGATCACAGCCTCATGGATTCACAAATTGGAAACTCTTTATCTATATCTTCACACCATGAGCCCAACCGACCATGGTCCCTTTCAATACTTAGCCAATTATTTGATCACTGGGTCCCAGGTTTGTGGTATCCCATACTTATGTCCCTTGTTCTATCATATACATCTTGCACCCAAAGAACTTCTATGATATGCAATTTATGCTTTTACTAGTGAGAACTCACCAAGGGTTCAAAAGGATTGGCATTAATAAACAAACAGTAGATGTTCTTATGTGAGATACTTAGCCCTTTTTGCTTGGTCTTCTTCCCGTGTATTATCGCTTTCTAGTTATATACTTAGTTGCCTTTCTATGATCGCAGGTTCCAGCATTGGCGGCCTGACATATATTCATCTCCATCTATATACTCACATGGAGAATCTGATCGACCGCTATTCCTTTCCATACTTAGCCAATTTTATGCCCGTGGTTGTCGGGTTGGCGCTTTCGAACTTTGTTGCTTCTTGTTCCGTGATATACATCTTGCACTCAAAAATTTCGTCATCTATAATTCCACCACAAACTCCTTAACCCTTTTTCCTTTTTATTCTTCCCGTGTATTATCGCTTTCTGGTTATATACTTAGTCATCTTTCTATGATCGCGGGTTCCAGCATTGGTGGGCTGACATATTTTCATCTCCATCGATGTCCTCACCTGACGAATTCGACCGACCGTTGTTCCTTTCCATACTTAGCCAATTTTATGGTCGCAGTTGCTGGTTTGGCTCTTTCGAACTCTATTGCTTCTTGTTCCGTGATATACATCTTGCACTCAAAACTTTTGTGATCTAAAATTCCACCGTGGACTCCTCAAACTCGCAAGATTCACTCTACCATGGTTCACAAATGTTTCAAAGTATTTGTTGTTGCCTTCCATCCCCACCAACTTCTTGTCATTCCTAATATACATTAGTTATGCTATTACTAGTGACAACTGAACACACTAGTACGAAACAGTTGGCATCTGACCCTTCGCAATATACAAATTGTCTAATGGATTCTGACATCATCCTCTCTTCCATATTACAGATTATGCATTCAAATGTTTCGAGCGATACAATTTGACCGTCGGGGCCTCATGTCTTATGGGGAGACCTTGTCACCGTATTTTGAATCCTCATGTTAACGGGTTCACGAAATCTCCAATTCTTAGTCATTGTTTTGGGTTGGTTCTTTCAAACTCTATTGCTTCTTGTTCCATGATATACATCTTGCACTCAAAATTTATGTGATCTACAGTTCCATCCCAGACTCCTTATCCCTTTTTCCCTTTTCTTCTTCTCGTGTATTATCGCTTTCTGGTTATATACTTAGTCATCTTTCTATGATCACGGGTTTCAGCGTTGGCAGGCTGACATATCTTCATCTCCATCTATATCCTCACATGACAAATCCAGCCGAACGTTGTTCCTTTCCATACTTAGCCAATTTTATGGCCATGGTTGTCGGGTTGGCGCTTTCAAACTCTGTTGCTTCTTGTTTCATGATATACATCTTGCACTCAAAACTTCTGTGATCTACAATTCCACCGTGGACTCCTCAAACTCGCAAGCTTCACTCTACCATGACAAATTTTTCAAAGTATCTATCGATGCCTTCCATCCCCACTAACTTCTTATCCTTCCTAATATACATTAGTTATGCTCTTACTAGTGACAACTGAACACACTGGTATGAAACAGTTGGCATCCGGACCTCCGTAATATAGAAATTGACTACCAGATTTCGACATCGTCCCCTCTTTCATGTTACATATTATGCATTCAAATGTTTCGAGTGATACAATTTGACTGTCGGGGCCTCACGTCTTCTGGGGAGACCTTGTCACCCTATTTTGGATCCTCGTGTTGACGGGTTCATGAAATCTCCAATTCTTAGTCACTGTTTCTTGTTCCGATCATCCTCATACTTCTTTCCAAATATGAAACACCAAAGGTTTAATACTAAAAATCCATAATGCAACAACCGTAAGGATAGTCATTAATAAGCCGAAGTCTCGAGGACTAACCATCCCTACAGAACTTGTCAAGAAACATGAAAAGAAGATCTTTCCAGCTAAAATTTCAATATATTAGTGAAAAAAACTACGGGCCAGCGTTTCCCTATTCCATATTTGGACACTTTTTCGATTGTGGGTTCCCAGATTGACGGCCTCAAATTTGTGTTTGGAATATTTCGCAACTTGCAAATAGTGCCTAGAGTTCCGCGATATACGATTTTTCCACTGGAATGCCCCTTCACAAGCGCAATCGTCCACCATTCCTTTCAATACTTAGCCCCAAGTTGGTTGTATTTCCATGACATTGTACATTTATTGTGTATCCATGTTTCATACTTAGACATTTTTTCGATTGTGAGTTCCCAGACTGGCGGGCTCAGGATTGTCTTTCCAATGTTCCATGACTAGCAAGAAATACTCAGAGTTCCGCGATATACAGTTTGTGCACAGGAAAGCATCATCATGCCTGAGAGATACAATTTGACCCTCGAGCCCTCACCTCTATTGGATGTATGTTATAGCCCTATTTCGAAGCGTCACCAAGTGCTTTCAATAATTAGTCATTCCTTACTTGTTGTTCTGTGTCCCCGCCACCTTCCTGCTCTTTGGAAATGCAATTGGTAAGATTTAAAGTTAGAAATTCATTGTGTCTGAACCTTAAACATGTCCTTAATGACCATCCTCTCTCATGTGGTACACATTTTGCATTCAAGTCCCAAAACATACAATTTGACCTTTGGGAAGTCATGTCTCCTGGGGAACCACTATCACCCTAGTTTTGAGGCTCGTCCGATGGCTTTGCATACTTTCCCATTTCATGGAATCTCTTTCGTGGTTACTTGGGTTGGTGGGTTCACAAAATCTCCAATTCTTAGGCACTGTTTACTGTGCCCGACCAAGTTTTAGTGCCAATAGTTCATCATGCAACATCCGTATTGACCGCCATTAAAAAGAAAAAGTGTAGACAAGATAGTGAAATTTAATTAAAGCTTGACTCATCGAATTTAAATTAATTTATCTTCTTGTATTTTCTCTTTATGCGATATATATTACAAGTTTCAATATATTAGCGAAAACGAATATGCCCAGTCGTTTCTCTATTCCATACTTAAGTCACTTTTTTTTATTTCAGGTTCCCAGATAGGCGGGCTCAGGTTTTCACCTCCATTGTTTTGTGTCCTGTAAACATTACCCGAACTTTCACGATATA
>JZKD02S2441551.1:318414-332338 GCA_000966675.3 Picea glauca
AAACTCCGAAAGGTACACAAAGTCTTTCTTGACTCCTCAGCAGGATCCACAACTCGTCTAGGCATAGTCGTAGAGTCTGGTTCAAGCTCAAAAAAGTGTCGCGAGAGAACAAAAGAAGAGGTAGGAAACCAGTACATCAACTCATCAAGGAAGCAGGTCACCTTATGATCAACTCAAGGCAGATTCACAAGCTCTCGTAGGGATACCTACACCCAACCCCACCCTCTTAATGATGAAGATCATTACCTGGAACATTAGAGGACTCAATGGTCGATCCAAACAAAGGATCCTCCGAAAATGCATCCAAACAAAAAACCCAGATATTATAATGTTACAGGAAACAAAATGTGCAGGGATAGAAGCAGAAAGCATCTTCCAACGCATTTGGCGAGGATGTGACTTCATTCTAACAGACTCCACATGGGCCTCAGGAGGTCTGGCCATTTTATGGAATCCTTGTAATGTCTCTTTAAGAAGATCATTTGCCACCATAGGCACAATAACGACCCATTTCGAGATCATAGGCTCGAACCAGATGGGGAATGTAACAAATGTATACGGACCCCAAAGTCAACAAGAAAAATTCAAATTTTTGGAACGACTAATCTTCATCAAAACCCTGCTGACAACCTCCAATTGGATCTTAGGTGGCAATTTCAACATGATCTTGTCGCTCGAAGAAAAAACAAGAGGGAGAAAGCGACTGGAACAAGACAGTGGTAAGTTCAAAACCCTAATAGACCAATTAAATCTAGTAGACATTGAAAATAGTAATGGCACCTTCACTTGGTCCAATCGTAGATCAGGAAATCAACATATTGCTTGTAGGCTGGATCGTTTCCTCGTAACAGAAGAGATAATGGAAGAAGGCCCTCACATGGAAAGTCTCATTCTCCCAAAAGCAGGGTCAGACCATTGGCTAATTGCCCTCAGCCTTGAAACAGGGGAAACTCCTAAATACAAGCCCTTCCGGTTTGAGAAATTTTGGCTCTCACATATGGACTTTCACCAACTTGTAAAGACCTGGTGGGCTCAAGCGGAAATAGAGTATGGCACAAGCATGTACAGATTTTAGCAATGCCTCAAAAACTTCAAGCAATCATTGAAACTCTGGAACAAGAACACCTTTGGCAATATATTCCAAAGTATGCAGAATATAGAAAGAAAATTGATGGAGATTCAAAAAACCTTCATCTCAGGAACTCGAACAGCCGAACTAATTAAAGAGGAACAGGAGCTTCAAATGCAACTGGAAGAGAGGAAAAGGCAAGAAGAAATCTTGTGGAGACAGAAGTCCAGGGTTCAATAGCTCAAGGAGGGGGAAAAAAACACAAAAAATTTCCATAGAGCAATGATACACTGCAGGCACATTAACAAAATTACTCAGCTAGAGGATAGTCAGGGCAATCCAATCCGAGAGCACACCCAAATAGAAGCAGAGCTCAATAATTACTACCGGGATCTCTTAACGGAAGACAAGGAGGACAAAACGACAGCCATCAAACGAGTGACTTTGTATATACCCTCTTTGGTGACCCCTGAACAAAATGCAGCCCTCATGAGAACTATCACCCAGGAGGAAGTAGATCAAGTTGTAAAATCCATGCCACCAGGGAAGGCTCTAGGTCCAAATGGCTTCACCACCGACTTCTTCCACCACTGTTGGGATCTGGTAAGAACAGAGGTTTGGGAGGATGTTGAGGAATCGCGCACCTCAAGCCAAGTCCTTTCGGCCCTCAATGTGACCTTCCTAACCCTCATACCAAAAGAGGAACGAGTTACAAATCCCAAATAGTTCATACCTATTGCTCTATGCAACGTGATCTACAAAATCATAACAAAAGTGATGGAAAATCTCCTTAAACCCATCATGGCCTTCATCATCTCCAAGGAACAAGCAGGGTACGTGGAGGGAAGATAAATTATGGACAGTATCATTCTTTCTCAAGAGGTCATCCACTCTCTCAAATCAACAAAAACTCCAGGTATGTTAATCAAACATGATCTCTCAAAATCATTTGACAAAGCAAGTTGGCAGTACCTCCGGGCCATCTTAGATTCCTTTGGTTTCGACCAGTGCTGGGTGAATTGGATCTTAAACCTCACCTCCTCTGCTTTCTTCTCAATCCTTGTTAACGGAGTTCCTTCCCAGCCCTTCTCCTCGTCCTGGGGTATCAAACAAGACGACCCTCTTTTTCCCTTCTTGTTTGTGCTCATGGCGGAAGGTCTAGGACGCTACATCAAAGCAGCAGTCATAGAGGGCTCTCTCAAAGTTATGTCATTGCACAACATCCAACCAGAACCCTCACATAGTCAAGTTGTAGATGACACCCTGCTCTTGAACTCCCCTATAGCCAGAGAGGCCAACAAGCTTAACTCCATCCTTTCAAACTTCTCAGAGGCATCCGAGATGACCCTTAACCTAGACAAATCCAAACTCTACTTCTTCAACACTCCGATAACTATCTAGGTCCACATCTCCAGACTCCTGGGAATACCCAAGAGCTCCCTTCCATCCAATTACCTCGGCATACCTCTCATAGGAGCAACAACAAGATCTATCTCCTGGGATAGCCTTCTTTTGTCTATCTCCAACAGGCTGAGCAGCTGGACTTTCAGACCACTTAACATCGCAGCTAGGCTGATCCTTCTCAGATCAGTTCTCCAAACCCTTCCCACCTACCTCTTCATTTCTCTAGCGGTTCCCAAGCAGGTCATCAGAGCTATCCGAAACTTCCAAAGAAACTTCCTCTGGCATGGCCATCAACCCAAAAAGAAATGGGCATTGGTTGGGTGGGACACAATCTGCACACCCAAAAGATCAGGAGGGTTGGGGCTTCGCGACCCTAGGAAACTCAACCAATTAATGGGAGCCAAAATCTAGTGGAGATGGTTAAAAACACCAATAGCCCTATGGGCGCAAATATGGAAGCAAAAGTATGCCCCCCTCACACCAGATAACCAACTCATCAGACACAATACCAGAATACAAGGCTCTAACATTTGGAATACCGCTTGGCAAAACAAAAACCTTATACAAAACCATGCTTTTTGGGAAATCTAAAATGGAGAAAGTGATCTCTTCTGGAAGGATTCCTGGCAACAACTCAAACCCCTCAGCAACCTTGAAGAGCTAAACCCCCTAAGACAAGCTCTAAGTCAGGACCCTCTTCTCAAAGTGAAATACCTTTGGAAACAAGAGGAACAAGATATGAAATGGCGTCTCTAGAAAACCTCCAATCAGGATCTAGGGACCCCGGGGAACCTAAACTTGCAATACTGGCAACACTATGCTAGCCAACAGAGAATTCCCTTCAAAGAAAGCCCAGACATTCTTTGGTGGGGTCATTTAACAACTGGTAACTTCTCAGTCAAGGAAGCCTACTATCTACAAGGAAATCACCTGAATCAGAGTAAGGAAAACCTTTGGAACAAAGTTTGGAACCTTGCACTCTGGCCCAAGGTCTCTACCTTCCTCTGGCTAGTTGCACACAACAAAGTTCTAACTTGGGACAAACTTAGGAAAAGAAGATTCATTGGTCCCTCAATATGCATCTTATGCCACCAGCAAGAGGAAACCAAAGAGCATCTCTTCAACAGTTGCCCCTTCAGTCAAAGGATTTGGGACCAAGGAGCTCAAACAATGCAGAGAGCCAATCAAAACAAGAGCATCATTAACGACACAATTGAAAATTGGGACTCGGTCACCTACAAAAATCCTCTATTGAATCACATCTTGAAACTTCTCCTAGGATTCACCCTTTGGCAAATATGGAAAGAACGAAACCAAAGAATTTTTCATTCTAAAGTCTCCACTCCGGATGTAACATGGGCAAAAGTAGTCTCCCTGGTCAAAGAAACTGTTAGGAGAAAAACCTAGAAAACAAAGGACTCAAACTGCAATCCAGAAGAGAAACATATACTCCAAAGTTGGCAACACAACTTGGTCAATCAATTGACATTAAAAATATCCAAAAGCCAACACAGGAGCCCAACCGCCTGGACCCCTCCCCCAACAAATTTCATTAAAATCAACTTTGATGGGGCCTCCAAAGGCAACCTGGGACCAGTAGGTTATTGAGCCATACTCCAAAATTCCAATGGGAATACTCTCTGTCTAACAGCAAGCTACGTGGGAGAAACAACGAACAATGTAGCAGATCTTATAGGCCTCCTGCGAGGCCTCCAAACAACTATTGATAGACACCATTGCAAGCTAATCCTGGAGGGAGACTCTCAAATCGTCCGTCAACTAATCACCAAAATCCTGCACGGAGCACAACCTCTGAAAATCTCACCTAGCTGGCGACTCTTAGGGCTTCTAGAGGACTTCGGAAACCTCCTCAGCACCAACCTCAGCATCACACCATCCCATGTAAAAAGAGATGCAAACAAAGTAGCAAACTTCCTGGAAAATGAAGGAGTAATTAAGGAGATAAACCACTTCTATTGGGATGCAGGCACATCTGAAAACTCAGACATCTCAAATTAGTGCCAATCTTTAGCCAACAAAGATCTCCAACCCCTGAATGGGGTGCCATGTCGAACATGCAGGCCAAGTGGCAATGTGATGGGTAGTGCCATAAATAATGGCCACCGCCTCCCATCCTCTCACCATTAAAGTTGGGTGGGCGCCCGCGTAGCCATGTCCAGTTGATGAGTCCCCTCAAGCAAGCAAAGGGAACGACACTCCAGAGCATTAAGCACTTAGGTTTAATGACTGCCATGGTCACAATAAGCCTCACCCTTATCAGACGTTTGAATGGAAAAATGATGTATTTGCAAATCCAATTTGCAGGGTGCTAGAGCAGGGCCAATCTTTCTGTCGATGCCCCGGCCTTAGCTCAGCTCCTCCACATGCTGAAAGAACGTAGGAAGCCTCATAGAGGCATGGTGTGGTATGCCTATGACTCTCGCAGAAAGAGGCAGAAGGCATTTGAGCGAGCATTGGCCCTTGCATCTGCTCGGGCAACCAGGGAGCACGGGAGACACAAAATGCCACCCATGGCATATGTGGAGGAGATGGCTCTGGACGAATCCATCCAGAACTGTCCAGAACACCTAATTTTCACCGTCCCGAACAATTGGAATCCTCCCACAGCTTTTGGAAACGAGATTAAACATCCAGATCCTGGAACCTCTCACAGGCGTAAGGAAGAAGAACAGGCAGAGTACTTCACCACTTGCTACATTCAGGAAGAAGTGTCGAGCAGAGGAGAAGAAATGGCAAGCCCAACACGCAGACCAACCCTAGAGATAGCATCTCAATAGTATAATCAGCCAGTAGGTTGACTTAGCAAAGCCATAGCAAACACGGAGGAAACCCATGCTCAAGGGCCAAATCCCTTCTCGACTATTCAGGAGGATTGGGAGGACCAACCTCCCTACCACGATACGAGTTATCTCGAGATCCTCTTTGAAACTTGCAGTATGGTTGATGACCAGATCTTCAGATCCATTCAAATCGGCCACCGCCTAGACATGATGTATGCAACACACTCCAAAGCATCCCCATGACTACAATGTCCTACCTGCGCGCAAGCCTACGCGATTCCAGCAGGATGGCGAAAGAAAGATGATGATGGTGACTCGCCTGGTCAAAAGGTCACATGAATGTTTCTAATTTGCATTTTCTCCTAGAAGTAGATATTAGATATGTTTGTAATGAGGTTGTTAGACACTGGAATGAATGCATTCAGGTTGTACGTCCTGGTTTCCTTCAGGCATGACTATATCTTGGCAAATTTTTGCTTGTTTGAAGACAGATGGCAACTTCAGGCCAGTTGTCTCGGTTTCCTCTCAGTAGGAGGGACAATTGGCGGTAGTATGGAACTTTGTAAATTTGCACTAGTATTATAAACATGATCCTCCCCTTTTTTACTTAAAAAAAAAAAAAAAAATTGTTTTACAATTTAATTATTTTTCACGGCTTAAAACTTCTTGGTTTGTTATTGCTTATTTATTAGTCTTTGTCGTCTTCGTCGGGACTATAGCGATGAGTTCATCGCTGAATTCCTATTAGTTTGAAGGTTGACTTTAATTTTTTCATGAATTCTAATGTTAGACATAGGAAAAGGTAAATATTAATTTTATTAAAATTAATATAAATAGAAAAAATTATTTTTTCTAAAATATTATTGGCTCTCAACTTTGAGGCCTTATTGCCACATTGGCGGCGTGCATTTAACACTTCTGCTAACACTTTATACAAATGTTTATTACACCATGTTAGTTGTCTATTAGGTGCATGCCCTGATGTACATAAGGCATAAGGGTTATGACATGCATTGAAATCTTACATACCACCTCAACTATCCCTTTTCCACAGGGACTACACTACCTTGTAGCCTTGTTTTAATTTATGATAAAATTTCTTCTTTTCTTGAACTTATTTTTTATATAATATTCAAATGTTTATATTCTCTTCGTTTATTATTTTTTGTTGTTTCATTTTAATATTTCTTTGACATTTCCCCCTTGTTTTTACTATTTTCATTAATTCTCATCTTTAATAACTTTTGATCTTTATCATTCATAGTTAGTTTACTACAATAATGGGTGAAGTCTCTGTTAGAATATAGAAGATTGTGCTTGTTTTACCATTGACGATACCCTCGTCACTCAACCATAGGCCGAAGCCACCCTCCGAGCACCTTGACCTTGACCGAGAAAAGAATCATGGTAGCAATCCAATAGCCAAGAGAGGCTAATGCACCAAGCAAGAATAGAAACTAAGCTAAACAGATGATCCCACCCAGAAGCTAGCACTCTCTCTTTCCCAGCTCTCCCAGAAACTTGCGTACCAAAACTGCCACTGCCTGCACAGATTTGGCTCTCTCTGCAACTACTGAGATGAATAATGAGACTGGAACCCTATATTTATAGTGAACTGGGCAGGCTAGTTGGGGCCGACTTCTCCTTCTGGGTATCAATAAATTCATATTAAATGTATTTATCTAGCCAACAACTTGTCTAAAGTTTCCTTCAATTCTTTGCCTCCTTCCAGAGTATTCTAATCTCGTCATAGGTCATAGTAGAGGTTCATACCTCCCGAAGCTACCATAATATTAACACTCCCTCCTATCTAGGGAGGTATGTTCTTGTGCACAACATACCATTCAACTGGTAGCAACACGAGCACTGCCATTATTATCCAACTGGATAATCTCCCATGACAACTGGTACAATATCAATTGATAGAACACACATGTGTCTATTCAGGTAGTACGCAACTACTCAAACCGTGAAACGGACCACCATTCTTCGAAACTGCTCACAACTGTGAACTTCAAAGGAATGACTGCCCAGCGAGGCAGACCATTCAACTTGACCACTACTCAGAGTGACTGCCAAGAAGAATGATTGTCCTATATCACTCCCCATGTTAACCACAATGGGAAGTCATTGTCTATGATACATCAACAATCAGTCTGCCTCCCATGTTAACTACAATGGGAAGTCATTGTCCGTTAGAAATCTCAATCCATTTTCCGAACAGGAAAGCACATGTCCAATCTAGACTATTTTTCAATTATAAAAATAAATAATGTTTTAGTGCTCCCTCCTAACTAGAGAGTTATTTAAATCACAAAAATAAATGTTTTTCAAGAATATTTTTCTGTACCTTCTCCTAGCTTGGAGAATCTTCCCTTTCAGCTAAGGGAGTTATTTCCATGATCTTCATCTTCTCTCGGAAATATGCAAACTTGATTTTGGATAGAGGTTTTGTCATGATATATGTTGTCTGCTCATCAGTGGGGATATAATCGAGCTTTACCTCTTCTTCTTGGACTTTATCTCGAATAAAGTAGTATTTGATCTCAATGTGCTTCGACCCTTCATGAAACAATGGATGTTTGGATAATCTTATGCAACTCTGATTATCACAATATATTATGGTCGATTCTGGAGCCTGATCAAATAAATCAGAGATTAACTTCCTTAGCCATACTGCTTCTATGCATGCTTCACAAGCTGCCATATACTCTGCTTCTGCTGTACTGAGTGTGGCGGACTTTTGTTTCCTGCTGCCCCAAGATATCATAGCAGAGCCCAAGCTGAAACACATACCTGAAGTACTCTTTCTGTCTTCTACACTTCCTGCCCAATCAGAGTCTGTGAATCCATGAAGTTGGATATCACTGGATGCAGTATATCTCAAGCCATAGTTTATTGTCCCACAAATATATCTTAAGACATGCTTTGCAGCTATCCAATGCACTTGTCTAGGTTCCACCTGAAACTGACTTAATGTATTTACAGCAAAGAAAATATCTGGTCGAGTATTTACCAAATACATCAATGATCCAATTAGCTGTCGATATAGAGATGGATCTACTGGATCGGAATCTAGGACTTTCACTTTTCTTATATCCGCATTCATAGGAGTGTCCATGTATTTACAATCCATCATTCCAAACTTCTGAAGAATATTTATTGTGTACTTTCCTTGTCCAAGGAATACTTCACCACCCTTCTGCCATACTTATAGTCCCAAGTAATAATGCATGAGACCTAGATCTTTCATATCAAATTCAGAGGCTAATTCCTTCTTGCACTAGATGATTAGAGATTCTTCACCTGTTATGAATAGATCATCAACATATAATAGTAGAATCAAAGGTGCGTTATCCACGACTTTGTAATAGAGGTTTGGATCTGCATGACTCTTGGAGAAACCAAGTCTTGTTAGATAGTTGTCCATTCTAGCGTACCAAGCCCTTGGAGCTTTCTTGATTCCATATAGAGATTTATTCAATCTTCAAATTTGAGTGTCTCTAGAATATACCTCGAATCCTTGAGGTTGTTCAATATACACTTCTTCTTCAATAGCTCCATTGAGAAAGGTTGTCTTTACATCCATCTGGTGTAGATTCCATCCCATGGAAGCGACAAGAGATATGATAGCTCTGATGGAGGTATACCTTGACACTGGAGCAAAGGTTTCATCATAATCTTCTCCCTCCTTCTGGGAGAACCCTCTGGCCACAAATCTTGCCTTATATTTATCCACGCTTTTGTCTGCTGCATGTTTGATCTTGTATACCCATTTTGACGTTACCACTGATTTTTCTTTAGGTCTGGGTACAATTTCCCATACTTCATTTTTCATAATGGACTGATTTTCTTCCACCATAGCTTCTTTCCATTGTCCTTTTTAGACTGCATCTTTGAACGTAGTAGGTTCTTCATCTAAAAGCTAAGTCATGTATGTTGCATAACTTGAGAATCTTTCGGTCTTTTACTCTTCCTGGATGTTCCTTCTGGAACCTTGATTCTTTCTGTGTCTTGTAATGTGGCTTCAAGCCAAGCTCGTCATTTCTTGTTCTTTGGTATGATATCTGGATCAATTTTCTCACATGGCTCCATAGGATGATTAGGTTGATCCTTTTCGTTATTTTTTCTTTCTGTGTTTTCTTCATTTGGTTCTTCAATTTCTTCTTCTTATATAATTTCTTCAATAGATTTTCTGAAGGCCATCCTTTCATTGAACATTATGTCTCTGCTTACTTCTATTTTGTGTTGTTATGGAATATATATTATGTAGGCTTTGGATGTATCACTATATCCCACAAATATCCCCTTCTTTCCTGAGGGTTCTAGTTTGTTCCTTTTATCTTTGGGAATATGAGAGTAAACTAGACATCCAAATATTCTGAGATTTTCTACGTTAGGTTTCTTACCTGAGAATGCTTCTTCTGGTGTCATGTCCTTCAATATGCGACGAGGGCTTCTGTTATGTACATATATTGTCATCATTACTGCTTCTCCCCATAGAAACATAGATAGATATTGATCGTTCAATAGGGATTTTACTGTTTCTTCAATAGATCTATTCTTTCTTTTTGTTACACCATTTTGTTGAGGATTATGAGGAACAGTTAGCTCCCTCCTAATCCCTGCCGATTTGCAGAATGCAACAAACTCCTTTGAGGTGTATTCTCCTCCATTATCTGTTCTTAATGTCTTGATCTTCTTGTTCGTAAGGTTTTCTATTTCTACCTTGAATTCTTGGAACTTGTTGAATACTTCGTCTTTTGATTTTAGTAGATACGACCATGTATTTCTTGAATAGTCATATATCAAGGTTACGTAGTAGAAAGATCCTCCTAGAGATCTGACTAGCATTGGACCGCAAACATCTGAGTGTAATAGATCTAGGATTTCCTTGGATCTATTGTTGTTGCTTGGGAACGGTTTCTTGATATTCTTCCCAAGGGCACATCCTTTGCAAATTCCTTCGTGTGTGGATTTCAATTCTGCTATTCCTTCAACCATTTTTCTAAGGAAAGGTAATGCTTGATAATTGATATGAGCATACTTTCTATGCCAAATCTCATTAGGGTTGACTTCATCTTGTACTAGAGCTTCTTCATTTCGTTCTAGTAGTCTATACAGATTTCCTTCATGTCTTCCAATAACCCTAGCATATTCTATGCTGGAATTCTTATGCCATGATAACACTTTTCCATCCATGAAGGCTATTATGTTCCCTTTGTCTTCTAAACATGATATTGATACAAGATTCTTTTCTAAACTAGGTACATATAAAACATTGCTTAAGTGAACATGATTACCCGATTCCAACTTGACAGAGGCTTGTCCAAATCCATTGACGGGGTAAGTGCTTTTGTCTCCAAGCTCCACTTTGTACGTTGTCTTTCTCTCATTTAGATTTTAGAGTCTAGCTTGATCTCACGTCATGTGCCTGGAAACTCCACTATTGATTATCCACATATCGTCTTCAATTGTCCCGGTAAGTGTTGAGTAGTGTAAGAGACTGATTGTTTCACACATATCTTCGGTTGACTGGTTGGTCATGCCTTGATCCAAAACTTCAACTTCATCATTTCTATCTTCTGAGAGAGACAAGAGGTGCATTGAGTTAGGGCGCATCTGAATATCTTCTCCTTGAGTGAGATGCTCCATCACAAGGTGTCGAATCTGAGAATTAGGGTTTATGCAACTGCTTCTTCTAGTAACCCTAGCTGCAGTGCTTTGGAAGCTACTCCTGCTAGTAACCCTAGCGGTAGTTCCTCAACGAGCTCAATATCTAGCGGCTATGTTTCCTTCCAACATTTTAGGCTGACTGAAGGGGTGTGGGCCCATAACCTGTTAGAATATAGAAGATTGTGCTCATTTTACCATTAACAATACCCTCGTTACTCAACCACAGGCCGAAGCCACCCTCCGAGCACCTTGACCTTGACCAAGAAGAGAATCTTGGTAGCAATCCAATAACCAAGAGAGGCTAATGCACCAACCAAGAATAGAAACTAAGCTGAACAAATGATCCCACCTGTTAGCGCAAATTCTTGCAAGATGGTGTTTTCTTATGGTTTCGGGCCCCTGGTGTAAATGCATAGAAGGGGGGGTTGAAAACCGATCGAGTGTGTTTTATTCAAAGGTCGTCCATCCAATGGGACACATGGTGCGCGATCAAGCCATTTCGGCTATCGGGACTTCGGGAGAACAGAGGGTCTCCTCCTTCCACTACATTTCAAATCCCCGAAGCCCGAAACACCGAAAAGAACCAAGACCGTTGATCAAGAGATGATCTAGTCCATGCACCCAGTAGGACACATGGTGCGTGATCAAGCCATTTCGACATTTTGGCTATCGATACTTCGGGAGAATAGAGGGTCTCCTCCTTCCATTGCATTTCAGATCCCCGTAGCCCAAAACACTGAAAAGAACTAGGACTGTTGATCAAGAGATGATCTAGGCCGTCCATCTAATGGAACACGTGGCACACGATCAAGCCATTTTGGCTATCGAGACTTCGGGAGAATAGAGGGTCTCCTCCTTCCACTGCATTTCAGATCCCTGAAGCACGAAACATTTAAAATAACTAGGACCATTGATCAAGAGATGATCTAGGTCGTCCATCCAATGGGACACGTGGCGCGCGATCAAGCCATTTCAGCTATTGAGACTTCGGGAGAACATAGTGTCTCCTCCTTCCACTGCATTTCAGAGCCTTGAAGCCCGAAACGTCAAAAAGAACCAGGACCGTTGATCAAGAGATGATCTAGGTCGTCCATCCAATGGGACATGTGGCACACGATCAATCCATTTTGGCTATCGAGACTTCGGGAGAACATAGGGTCTCCTCCTTCCACTACATTTCAGAGCCCCGAAGCCTGAAATGCCAAAATCCCGAAAGTGCCTTTGAAGATAGGCACAGGGTCACAACCCGTGGTCACTTGGGGTGATAGAAAGAACTGTGCAAAGGGCCGAAGTGCCAGGTTTAGCCGCAGAAGGGATCACCGCATTCTCCAGAGACCAACTCAGCTCAACCTCGATCTTGGTCCTTGCTAAAAATAAATGAAGGTGAATGGAGGTAGTTTAATCCTCGGCTCACTCGTCTGCCCGAGATGGTCCTGTACGCTAGTTTTCTCCAAAGAAGCCATGCCAAGTTCTCATCTGACTAGAGGAGTCTGCACATTCTATTTTAGCCTTTAATGTTTAAGCTACCTCCCATGCAAAGGCCATGCAAAGTTAAGGTGATGTCTGACAGAGGAGTTCAGGCTAGATTTGATTGAGGAGACGTTGCACCTTGAAAATCCTGAGACGCCTCTATTGAGTGAATGTTGAGAAGTATATGTACTCAGTTTTGTATTTTTGTAGGCATCGATGGTTGAGCTAGGCTCCCGAATGTAAAGTTTTGATGAAGCATCGATTGCTCTGGCTATGTATTGGCACTTGAGACTTCTTACCTTATGAATGTTAGCCTCTTTCCATCTCTCTGTTTACACTGTGTTATAACCGCTCAGAATTGGAGGATCCAGTCGAGTTGCGTCGTTATAGGATGATGTAGGTTGGATCACTGTAATGGTTTCATTGTTTCTAATCAGTTCTTGTATTTTCTCAACATTGAATGACTTGGAATTGGAAGATCCATTCAATTCACCTTTCAGTTCCCCGAAACTCTGAACCAAGAGGATCTTGTGTTTTGAGTTTTTCCTCTTCAAGCTATCGAAAGGCCTGATGCCCAAGAAAGTCTTGCTCGCTCCCCTTACCAAGTCTTCCATCTATTCATTTATAATCAACCCACTGAATGAAGTTAGATCAACACCTCTTATGTTGTTACATACCAGGCCCGATTTTCTGAGTTAGAGCGATATCTTCCTGGGCCTCTATCCATCCGATCACCCCATTAAAATTATTCATGACATAAACTGATGGGCGTTGGGATCTGCTCCTACCACAATCCAGGAGTGACTTCCAACGCCAACATTTATGGCACCGTTACCGAGGATGAAATTGAAGATTTTTCCCTGGGATTGAACGACAAAGCTTACTAGTTTTGAGGGTGCATCAGAACCTAGTACATCGAAGATTGCTATTGTGCACCTGGCGACTCCAATGTTTCCACTTCACTGTTTCAGTTGTGGCTAATTTTAGCACACCTAAAAGCTCACCCAGAGGATCTTTCTCGAGAAGGCTTCAGCAGCTACTTTCTCAGCTTGAGAAGTTTCCTGGGAAGACACAACATTAGGATCTGGCCTTTGATGGTGAACAAAGACCAGACACATTCGAAGCTGTGCATATTTCACCTGGTGACTCCATGATTCGAGGACCAATTGGCGACTCCACTGGTTTGATATGGAGAAATTTCTTGCTCGGAGGTTTGATCCTTTTAATTTTTTTGCTATTCCCAGTTTTCCTAATGATGTCCCTTCTTCGAATGAAAGGGGAGATTATTTGCCCATATTTAGAGAGCGTAAGGAGGAAAACCCTACTCAACATCTCTGTGAGTTTCATGAACTCATGCATCAATGGGAGATACATCATGAGGATGTATTATTGAAATGTTCATGTTCTCGTTAGCAGGGGATGCTCGTAAATGGTATCATTCTTTACCCCCTGCTAGCATTTCTTCACTCGTAGAATTTCATGTAGCTTTCACCGCCTATTGTCA
>JZKD02S2441552.1:0-27533 GCA_000966675.3 Picea glauca
AAAAAAAAAAAAATCTTCTCCCAAACCTTTAATATCATTCATTATTTCATCAGCTCACGTAAATTAAGTTGCAATGTCTTCATCTTCCTTCATCTTTTTTTGTTCAAATTGACCTCTGTAATTTTGAATCTTGGATCCTTTGACATTGGCATCTCCTTCGTAGATATTTTTAAGTTTGTCCCAAATATCCTTTGCAGAGTCACAATGCATAACCTTGACATATACTGTATCAACCAAGACATTCAAAATAACATTTAATCCCTCGAATTGTTTTCACTAATTTTATTTCCATCTTTACCTGTTGGAGTGGTAGGTGTTGTGTATCTGTCTAGAACTGCTTGCCATACGTCAAATCCTTGTGCTTGTACATAGATTTCCATCCTTTTAATCCATAAGGCATAGTTTTTTTCCATCAAATCGTGGTATTCCAGTATTAGTGTACTCCATGATATTCCTTCCAATGATTAGATTTTTTTCTAAAGGACCTTCTCTCATACCAATTGTTGGAATACTGAGAGGGGGGTGAATCAGTATTGAGAAATGTTTACCACTTTCAATCAAAAAATGTGAAATTTAACTTTATCAACAGTATGTCATTTGCATTCAATATATCATAAGAAGTATCAATCAACAGTTCATAAAAATAACCACAGATACATAGTACACCAAAATTTACGTGGAAACCCAAATGGGAGAAAAACACAGAATGCTTTCTTATATATCAACGAGTACATTCATATGAAGCACCAAATTCCAAATTCTCCAGCACCAACTAGAAGGAGGATCTGATCCCCTATCTACAGGCTCCAACCTAAAGGGATCTACAAATCCCTAAATTCTCCAGCTACAAATGGAAGGAGGCTCCAACCCCCTATTTTTTAGGCTCCAGCTTGAAGGAATATATGACTCCATGTGTTCTCTAGCTCCAATCAGTAGGAGGATATGACCCCCTAATTTATAGGCTCCAACCTAAAGGAAGCTTCAATTCCTTGTCTTCTCTAGTTCCAACCAGAAGGAGGTTTACAACCCCCTTTCCTTGCCTCATCCTGGTGCCCTAAAATATAAGTGTAGACTCAACCTGTAACTACCATTAATATTGTCACTATCATTGTCACTGATACATCAACCTATCACTGTCACTATCACTACCAATGTCACTTTCACTACCACTGTCACTGTCACTACCACTGTCATTGATACATCAACCTGTCACTGTCACTGTCACTGTCACTATCACTATCACTATCACTATCATTGTCTCTGATATACCATCATAAACCAACTATATATATATATATATATATATATATATATATATATATATATATATCCATACACCATGTACCATATACATAAACCATGTACTATAACCTGTACCATATCATGCATCAACCATGTACCAAGATGTACCATAAACCATGTGCCATGGGATGTGCCTCATCCATATACCATATCACTCATGATATGTCTTAATCATTCCATACACCATGCACTATAACATCAATGATGTGTCACAACCATGTGCCTCAAGTACGTACTGAAATATCTGCCTCAACCAAGTACCAAAATATGTGTCTCGCACATATGCCATAACATCCAATATGTGTCTTAACATGTATCATACCATCATCAAGATATATGTCTCAACCATGAGAAAAAACATCAATTATATGAATCCAATCACATACCTCAAACATATGCAACCTCATAAATGATATGCCTCAACTAATATGTCAATACATGCTTCAATCCATGTATCCAGGTGTCCCAAAAAATGGGCCAAATATATATTCCAATATATCCAAGGTATGTTCCAAAAATATTCTTCAAACCACATATCAAAATGTGCCTCAAACCATGCACCAAATATGTCCCTCAAGCATGTGCCAATTCCTCACAATATACCAAAGGCATGCCTCAAGCATGCATCATAACATCACCAATGTATAACCTTAAAATAATGCATATAGACATACCTTTAACCATGTAACATACCTGACTGCCTCATCATACTGTGCTCAGACTTTAGAAACCTAGAACAAGCATATTCTTCAAATCTACCTCAGCCTCACTAGTCAGAGACCAATCATCTAGTCGGGCCTCGCAGGATGGGTGTCATACAACCCATGAGGGTGCCTCACAGGACACTTGTATCCTGACCCCAATCCTCATGGGACACTTGTATCCTGACCCATGGGTGTAAGATAAATTAGGGTTTTTCATAAACCCTTCGCTCTCCTCTAAAATTCCGAGACCTTGACCTTCGCACTCCTTCTCTACCTCATATTTGTCACGTTAGATTCACCAATAAATCACTTTCTCACTTGATATATATTCAATAAACTTATTTGTACAAATGAGAGGCCTCTTGAACTGTATTTATACTTTTCCAAGTGAATTTATTCCTTAACTTTAGGGTTGACCTACACTTTCTTGTTATAACTATTTTACCCTTTAATTAATGACTTGTAACTTCTTGTTGTAACTGTTTAGGGGATTCTTACCCATTCCTCAGGGATTTCAACTTCATGAATACATAACTCCTCAACCATGAGGATCTACATGATGTACCACCTACCGTTGAAAATAACATGATGAGGACTATCCATCTATGAGTGTGTTACATGCATTTTCGTTTTCCTTCATCATCATTTTCCTCAAAACACTTCGAGTTCAATGACCACAACTCTAGGGATTCTCAATCACTTAGCCATCTTTCCAAGGATTTTTGTAGACTTATTTAAAGTGTTTTCCCATGAGAGCCATGCTTAAAGCTACGTCATAAGTGGACCACTTTGTAAACTTCTCCAAATACACCCATCACTTCTAGGTTGTTCCAAACTTGCTTCAGGAATTATTATAGGGTTGACATCAATGACAACCAACTATCCAACACTTGTACTTATTTCATCATCAACACTTATTTACCAATATACATCTGTGTAGGAAACCATATTTAAATTATTTATGTTCATATCCCATATCCCAAAATATGTTGTTCCTTTAAGATATTTGAAGATCCTTTTCATTGCTAGAACATGAGTTTCCTTTGGTGTCGTTTGAAATCTTGGGACATGTCCAATTGCTTGCATTACAACTGGTCTTGAAGTTTTCACTTACACTAGACTACCAATCATGGATTTGTAGAGTCTCTTATCCACTACTTTAGATTCATCATATTTTCTCAACTTGCAACCGGTAACCATAGGAGTACTCACAAGTTAACATTCTTCAATTTCGAACTTATTTAACACTTCCTTGATGTACTTGGTTTTGGAAATGAAAATTTCTTCATCTAGCTAAGATATATGGAGTTCCAAGAAGAAATTCAACTCCCCAAGTAGGGGCATTTCAAATTCATTATGCATATACTTGGAAAAAAGTTGACTCAATATATCATCATTGCTTATGTTAGATCCTAGGCCCACACCTCTTCTTTTTATTCATCAAACCAACCCATTCATCTTTCAACCTAGTTTCTACTTAGTTTTTCTGCATGATGTGGTGAGTCATTTATGATTGTTTTTGTCATCCCTTATTTTCTTTTTATTAGTTATGTGCTCTTTATGAGGTCAAGTCAAGTCTATATTTGTATTGAATAAGTTCTATCACCATGGTTATATCACTATTGGACCATAAGAGGGATAACTTAAGCTTATAAGTGCAAAAGGGCGTTGATTTCAAGAATGCCCTCATTCTTTCAATCAACACACATGCATTGTTTATGAGTTTTATTGTTTTAAAAAATATTTAAAACTTTAAATAAAAGTGTGTTGGCTCCCAACATGTTCTCACATATTCATGTACAATCGAGATTGTGTGCATATTTTTCCTTGTGAAACTATCATTGCAAGTTTTATGCTAAGATCGTGCATGTTTGTGCCTCGAGCAATTATCATTGCAGGTTTTGTGCAGTTATTAATGCAAGTTGTTTATGAATAAAAAATAATGCATACCCTTGACCATTATTCTCAACATAAGTTTCTAACTCACTATGGTATCACCCCGAGAATGTTGGTAGTTAAACTTGGTAGAGCCAAGAGGGATCGAACTGTTCAAAGTTATACCAGAAATCAAAGATGATTTTATCAAGGGAGAATGGTTTGAATTCATATATGACTTTAATGGACATCACACAGGAATTGCCCTAATATTCACACACCTTTTATGGTTTTCATACTAATATCAGGGACATAACCATGCATATAACATTGGAGCATGCGCTCTTCTGATCAATGGTGAGAGATGGTTTAAAAAAGGTAAATTACTAGTTGAAGTCTGCAATAATTTTCTTGTGGCAGAACATCAAAACCTCGATTGGAACCAGGGAATCTCAATCCTTTGGCTAAAATAATACTGGAGGGGTATGTTTTCTGCAATTCTAATATAATCATGGTAGAAGGTAGGTTCTCAATTGTTCATTGTTATCACATTATATTCCTCATGCATTTAAAGGGTGACAAAGAATTGAAACTCCCCTTCTATATTCTTAAAATACTGACCAAGATTTCTAAGAGAATCCATAATTACCCAAAATCTTCTCATAGAAGCCTTTACCACAAGGGGTTCATTGGACATGTCAAGGGGAATTGGACATGTCTTGGACCGATTTTCTAGTTTCTTTAGGGTTATAGGAAGAACATGAAGTCAATCAACAACCTGAAGAACAACAGGTTGGGGGTTCCCAAGAATATAGGGTTTCTCTTGAACTTGGGAGTTTATCCAAAGCCACCCAACGAGCCATAAAGAAGACCCTACCTAAAAAAGGGAGGACCTGATCAAAGAAATATAGATTCATTACTCCACAAAGGGAGGAAATTCCTCGAAGGTAATTGAGTTTCTCTACATCGAAACAGAGGGAAAGATACAGTGGTAAGGTATATGTGAGAAAATATAACAGAAAGGAATAAAAATAGGCCATCCCAACAATCCAATTGTCTCCTGAACATTTTGAGGATAAACATATGCCCACTTCTATACAGGAAGACAAAACTCCCAAGTTTAAAACAAGCATACAGAGGAGGAGAAAGAAGGTCAGTCCTAATATTGTTGCAGTAGAATTTGTGTCATTAGACACCCAGATTGAATATCCCCATGTAGAAAAATAGATCAAAAAAGGAAGTGGATCCATGTCCTATAAATACCAAGCAAACCCAACAAAAATACCAGGCTCACCAACTAGCTGAGGTTGAACTCCAAGGCATTTTTTTATCCATTTTTAAAGGAGAAAAATCCCATAGTGATTGAAGATCGGGATATTGATGAAGACGCCTCTTAATTCGCCAACATTGAGGATATGTCCATGCATACCTTGAAGGGGATGATAGGGGACAAGGCCAGGAAGACAAGTAGTGAAGGGGAGACCTCAGGTGTCAAATATGTTGTTGTGAAAACATAGTACATTCCTGATACATAATCAGAACAAAATTTGTTGGACATTGGTCCAGAACTTGAGCAGGATTTTGAAGACATAAGTCTAGAGAAAAAACAAGTTTTATAGGATATCAAACCAGAAATAAAAGAAAAAATTATAATGGTGCATAAACCTATGAAAGACACCAGCAATGAAAAACCTGGTAAAAGGCCCAAGAATGAAATGATACCATGGAAATCCAAGCTCTCCATCGACCTCAATAAACATGTTTCCAAGGAAGAGAATGGGCTCAAAAATGGAAGCAAAGTAAAGGCAGAAATCAAGCCTAAAGTTGAAGATGACAGAGACAGGGATGACAGTGATCAGAAGGTGTAAGCTATCAAGCAACAAAATGAAAACATGAGGTAGTAGATCCAACCTTTGCAAAAAAAAATCATCCTCTTGAGCTGCAACATACAAAGCTACATAAAAAATATCAAAAGTTGCAAAAGAAACACCAGAAAGCTTGCATGTTCCTAAAGGAGATTATTTGAATGTCTATTATTTTCAAAAAAAAAAATAATTTGAAACATGTGCCAGCTTTGTCAACCACCATTAAAGGTTTGTCTCTAGTTATTGGTGTGCGTGGAAATCCATGTAGAGTCAAAAAATAGTTACAACTTATGAAGACTCATGTTATGCATCTCTTCTACTTTAGTTATTAGCAATAGTTCCAATTTCACTGATAGAATCTTTTTTAGGTTTAGTTAGAGGTATTATTGTCACTTGTAATAAATTTCTATTTTTGATAAGAAAAATATTTTTGGTTAAGGTCGAAGTGATGGGGAGTTATCTCTGTGAACTGACACTTGAACTCAACTCCACTCATTTTAAATAAATTCTTACAAGTTGTAATTAGGGAGTAACAATGAAGTTTGTATCTACAGGATCTAAATGTGATGTAAAGTCAAACTTCAGAACTTAGATCTTAGATAGGTAATTGAACCCTCTCTTGATGAGGATAAATACATGAATATATGAATGTAAGGATTTTCTACTTTTTGGGTATCAAACATCGGTATTTTGACTCATCTTTGAAGTTTAAAACTGCCAAGTTTCCCACATGGTGAATATAATTTCTGGTGATAGACTGTTTCTTCTCAAATCTTGTTTGTCTTGTTATCTTATTTGAATGCAAGGGAAATGTATGCAAGGAATAGTTTCTTTTCCTTTCAACTATTGTCTCAATGAACTATTTATTGTCATACAATCTTATTTCAACTATTTTTTTAGTAAATTGTAAATTTTCATACAACTTGTTTGGAGAATTTGAGTTCAGGTACAATATGTTTTGTATCTGAAATATTATATCAAGTCTAAAATTTCATACAGAAAGTAACAAATTTTATAATTTCTAGTATTTGCTTTGTTTTATCTTTACATTTTTGCCTTCTTATTAGAATGCATGCCACCAGCTAAGGTAAACCTTGTAGTTGATGTTGTTGAACAGTCCAACAAGATATTTGTCCTTAAGAGCCCATTCATCAGCTGGTCATTAAAAAAATTAACCAAACTTATAAAAAACCAATCCTTCCAACAAATAAGGTGGCCTAGCTCTACCCTTAGCAGTCAGATGCAGACCTTAGGACCAACATCTTCTGGCGTCATTTTCGGGGAGTGGAGTAACAAAGCATATTTCTATGGGAGAATGACAATGATCAGATATGATCTTTGATGGTGAACAAAGATCAGGCACTAAACTGACTATCATCTTTCACCTGGAAACTCCACTAAATGAAAATCTATTAAGGAATTATGGCTCCCAATAAGGGATTTAGGAAATCAACTCCTTAAAAGTAAACTTTGACCTTAATGGTGACATGAAAACTTATGATCCATAGTGGCAACCAAGGAAATCCACACTTTGTCGTAGACATCCCTTTCCATCCAAAGGTAGGCCTACATCTGAAAAGGTTGCCCCTATCCTCAACAAGAAGCAACCTAACATTATTATTTTTGAAAACCTCCTTGTGATAAGCCATCATATATCTCTTATCTCAACTTTTACCTCATCTTCTTCTTAAGAAACCACACCAACATCTCATCCTCATCCTCAAAGCCTAGTTGTCACAAACATGGTTGTGAACAGGATGGAAGCCATCATTACAACTAGGTATGCACCTTTAGTGTTGCCTCAAAACCTAAACGCATTTCCTATAGGAGACTACATGAAATATCTACCCAAATACAATGGTGAAGGAGATATGACTGTTGAGGAATATCTGGTAGAATTTTACAACTTTATAGACAATTTTAACATTGAACATGCAAATATATGGATGAGGTTGTTTTCGTAGAGCCTATATGGAGGGGTAAGGAAGTGGTTTCATGGTCTAACTCCAGATTCTATCATATATGTTGAGGAATTGGATGAGGCCTTTCTAAAAAAGTGCGGAGACGGGAGGGATTACGTGTACTACATCACTGAGTTTGGGGCTTTAAGAAGGAACAATGGTGAGCATGTGTCATACTTCACTAAAAGGTCTAATAAGATGTATACAAATATCCCTTATGATATCAAACGAATGGAAACATAAGCCAAGATCACATTTGCAAATGAAATTGATATTGAATTTTCTCTCATGTTAAGGGAGACGAGGTCCACCACGTTTCTATCTATGCAATAGGAATCCATTGAGGTCGAATCTAACATCCTAGCATCAGAAAAAATTGAAGAACAAATCAGATAGGGACAAAAAGAAGCATAGGGAAGAGCTTCATTCTTCTTATAACCCAGCAGAATCTAACCCAAAGCTAGATGAGGTGACATGAATATTGAAATCCATGACTTCATAAATAGCTAAACTGAAATGGAAATCCAAGCATCCAAACAGACCCGTTGGCCCTCGACAAATTTTGAGGAAACCTTGGTCAGGTTTGGACCACCTTTTGGACTTCGACACGATGGTCAAAGATGAATCACCCAGGCAGAGTTGAGATCATGGATCTCACTTGTTTTTGTGGGCTTTGTGGACCCAGTAAGGGGTTCCTTAGGGTATTTGTAATGGGTTAAGGGATGTCGGCCCATGGGTTCTCCTATGTTTAGGCCTTTTTGTAAGGGATTGTAAAAGCATAAATAAGTAAGAATGTATGATAGAATAAGCTAAGCGGTGTAAGAGTGAATTCTTGGTAGCTAAGTGCAAGTAGTTTTGGGTTGATTTGTGAAAAATAATGTGTATGTAAGGCTCTGTGCTCGATAGAGAAGTTGGCTTTGTGCCTTGACCTAGTTTTGGGGAAGAGGATCTAGCATTCAGTGTGCATATCTCCTGTCTGATGTGAAGCTCGGCTCTATGGCTTCGTGCACGGGAGTGAATGAATGTAAGAGATTGAAGAATAATAAAGAATATGAAGCAGTTGGTGAACGTAGCCCCACACTGGGGTCAACCATGTATATATATTGTGTCTTTGGTTTGCTTTGTTCTTTGTTATTTATGTTATGAATTTGCTCAATGCCTTGATTGTTATGTATTATAGATAGATCTGTTTTTTATTAGTGTTTTACTTGTGTTAAGGATGAATGGATGATATATCTAATTATATGCTAAGTGTTCAGGATATATGATCATTTGTGTTACTGTGCCAATCTATATTAGGGTTTATCCTGCAATTTTAATTAAGCTAATGAACTAATGCATATTTCTCCTAAGTGTTAATAGAGTACTCTGTGAAGTTTTATTATCACATATCTGTGTCCCAGCTTGGTTACAAACACCTACGTCCTGTAACCCCCCCTATTTCTACCTCAGGTGAGACTTCGCCTGCTTCACAGGTGTTTCCGAAAGGGTCGATAGTTAGGGTTTTGTTGGTGTGTTGTAAGTGTTGAAACCTGGGTCTACCCTTGTGCCAACAAATGTTTTCATTGCCGGGAACTGAAACTGTGATTGTTGGGAAGTGAAGTAAATAAAAGAGAATCTTTGTGCACAGATATACTATTGTAGTGTGCAATACTCTAATTGATTTGCGAAGCTCTATGCTAAGAAATAAATCTGATCTGAAGAAAAGAGGTAAGATCTGAAAAGAGGTAAAGCTTTGTTCTTTCATAAGAGTAAGATAAGTGAAATTTTTTGTTTCGAAAGCATGAATTTAAGTATGTTTAATAGAGTCTGTCCTAGTTTGAAGTCTAGGAAACAGTTGGAATAAAGACTTGATCTTAGTAAATTTAATAGAAATAAAGAAAGATATGTTATTCCTATGCATAGAAAAAAAAATTGGACTAATAAGTGGATGTAGGAACCTACAATTTTTTTTTATAGATTACAAGTCTAGAACTATGATCCTAGTCCTCAGTATAGAAGAGGTTGGGGAATGATTATGATAAAAAGAGGATTAACTTTGTGTTATAACTACAGAATACTAGGAAATATTGCTAAGGAATTCCCTGGTATAGGTCCTATTTGTCTTTGTTGTAAAATTGTTGGTCATGAGGTTGAGGATTGTCCAAGGATGATTGCCAAAGTTGAACGAATGAGCATGAAACAAGAAAACTATCAAGAGAGTAAGGGAATGTTAGAGAATCATAAAGAGAAAGAATCAGAGGAAGTTCAGACTACATTAGTAATTTGAAAGAAATGATGGATGTTCATAAAGATGTCAGTTTACCAAAGATATTGAAAGTAAAATAGTGCATAAGTACAAGAATAGAAGACTTCAACATAGACTGTGTCTTGGATGAAGAAACACAAGTGAATGTTATGACAGAAGAAACTTGGGAAATTTTGGGAAAGCCTACTGTTGTACCTTCACTAGGAAGGATAGGCTTGTTTAAAGTTAAGATGATAACCCTATGTGGAAGAGTTACTAATGTACCTATTATTGTTCATGGAACATTGACTAAAGAAGAATTTGAAGTCATTAAGGTTATTGGGGACAACGCCTCTTTCCCACTTTTTCTAGGTAAGACTTGGATTGAGAAAGATCAAATCAGAAGGAAAGAAGAGGAAGAAGCTACAGAAAAGAAAAACCAAGAACTAAGGGATTTCATAGCCAGAAAAATAGATCGACTAATAGAAGAACGACAGGATAAGTCGAAGCAATAGAATAAAGTAACAACGCAGGAGGGGCAGAAAGGAAGAGAATTAGATGTCAAGGTTGAAAGAATGCAAGAAGGTTTGAAGGACATATCTATGCAAGAAATAATAATACCCACCCAGGAAGTATTAAGAGAAGGGATATTAACTTCGAACCCTTTGAGAGCACATCAACAGTGTGAAGCCACTGCGCTAGGGGAACATAAGAATAATAATGGAAAGAGGATTCCAGAAACAGTTAGAGAGACTTAGATCACAGGAAAGAAGGCAAGGAAGATTAATAAAAATAAAGCTAAGTTATAAAAACTACAAGAAACTACAGAGAACAGATGGAAGACTTCGCAGACTAGAACCTCGCAGGAGGCAAGTTCACAGGATTTGAACCTCGTCGGAACAACAGAACCGTGCAGAATAGGACTTCTCCCTGGCAAATCTATATGACCGTTGGAGGTGCCCCGACCATTAGAACGACGCTCCAGAATGGCTAGAAAATGCATTTATGGGCTGATGGACCGCTTTTGGGATGTTGAGACCACGCCATAATGGAAAGATTCACATTGATGGAAGCATTCATGCCCATTGGAAGAATCTGTTACGATTCCCTGTTTATTTAACTTGTTAGTCGTTGTGCCAGGACCACTTTTTTCCACCCATGATTAATTGAGCTAACTGAGAATTTTCTAAGTGTCGATTTGTGTTATCTGAAGGCATACCATGCCATCTGTTTGTATACCCCTCCTATTTGTTCATCTACCTCGACCCGTCTTTTTAAAAGTTTGAATGTCGAGAAAACCTAGTGCACTAGAGAATTTTGTCGAGGAATTACTAAGGAAGATAATGGTCGACAAAATGTTATCACAAGGTGTCCAGGCATCGTCGACTAGGGGATTGCGGGCTTCCCCTTCAACTGGATGTCATTCTGGTCATGTTAACCCCGCAATTGAGAAGTTAAGTAAGCATCACGACGATCTGGCTAATGCGAAGTAGATCCTGTCCATCCCACCTTTGGTTGTCATCATTAACCACGAAAGAATCCCATGAGACTATGAGTACACCCTAATCACCACGTACATTCTGAAAGGAATACATGTAGTTGGAAGTCAGTTGGGACAGATCCTGTTACTGAAGAAAAACGATTTCAATTTGGGTGACAGAAAGAACTATGCTATGCTAGCACCCCATCACTACCTGATGAATTCAACTGTAAAGAAGCCTCACATCGTCTCACAACCATGGATTAAGGGACTGGTGTAGTCTACCATGCTAAATGTGATGAAGATTCCCCATTTTGGCCACCATCAGTAGGTTAACGCTTGCGTTAAACTCCTCCTGTCATGATATCATGGCAGATACATGTGGCTCGATTCAATAATTACTTTGGATCCAACGTTGATCCACCAGATTACAGTATTAAGCATGTAGGGACCTGACCCTCAATAGTTTTATCTAGGGAAGGCCTCAGACCATTCCCTAGCACAACGCATCAAGGAATCTTACAGGGAAGTTGAAAAAGGAAAGCAAGGCTACAAGTTAGCCTCTATACAGGATGGCGCAGTGTGCATCGCTTTCCAACTCATAGCTTGAAAGCTCGTAAGGAAGTATCACCCCACACAGGTCACTGGGTTCGTGGTAGACCTCGTAGGAAAATGTGTGGAGGGAATGGAAATGAATTGGGCGAGCTACCTAGTTAATGAACTCGAGAAAGAATGACGCAAAGCCTAATATTTGGGATATGAATTCCACTTTAGCTGGATGATCATTTTGATCGCATTTGTCCCTTGGAAAATGCCCGAAGGAGACACCTTTCTGGAGATTGAACCATCAGAGTCGTTGGCCGCTAGGTTTTCTACCTTGTGGTACACCAACCACATGTCGAAGCAATGGCAGTCCCACACCACCTTTCATGCATATTATCAACAACTGAAGGTTTCCATTGAGTCATTTCCATGCATGACACTATGCACCCTGCAGCAGTATAGACCAATAGCAAAGTTATGTGCAGATCCGCACTTCATCTATATCACTACACGTAAAGATGAGAGAAAGGAAGAATTACATTCATATTACAATATGACAGATGAAGACATGGAGTAGATCACAAAGGAGTGGCCGGAGGAACTCCTTGTACCTTTCGCTGATGCAGAACTCTCCAACATTGATATAGTCCAGTGGGACGAAGAAGAAGAAAACACAGGAGAAATTACAGGATATAGAGAGCAATGAGGAGGACGGTGCTTCTGGAGATAATGGGTCTGGATCACTCAAAGGAGGATGAGGAGACGAAGAAGATGAAAAAGGAGGAGGGGATGAAGGAAAAAAGAAAGGAGAAGGCAAATCTGCACTACCTCAAGATCCCCCGACTAAAACAGTAACACCGCAAAAGAGGAAGGTTTCTCAAAAGAAACCTTCAACAAGAAAGAAGACACGCGCTAGTAATCCCCAGTTAGAGGCAATGCTCACAGAGGACGATATTAGTTTGGTCTATGGAGCTATGGAGGATGCTTCCGAGGATATGTTGTAGAGATATGGAGTGAATTAGGAAGAGTTATATGGAAGGGTCGAGAAGGAATTGAAGGAAGTACAACAAGCTATTTGTTTGGTCTGCGCAGTACCTACTACGCCTTCCTCATCACAAACTATATAATTGGGGGATGAACTATCCCAATTGAGAAGACTTGGAAATTTGATAGAAGCTTGACTTCATAAATTTGAGGAAGAGAAGAAGAAGGCTACAGAAGCCTTGAAACAAGAGAAGGACGAAGCTTAGAAAAATTATGCATAGCGCGGTACTGTGTAACCGCCTATAAAAATGAGAAAGAAGAGTTTCAGGTGATGATCTAGGAGGAAAAATTCCAACTATTGAGAGAAAAGGAGTAGTTGCTTATAGAATGAGCCACGGTTAAGGAATATGTGAGTAAATCATGTCACATTGTGCCAGGTTTGGCACAGGAAGAATAGGAGTAGGTCAAGGATCAAGTAGTGAAGGTCGTTGAGACCATCCAGCAGCTTCAAGTGAGGATAACAGAGTTGGAGGTCCATGCAGTACCGAGCGCTCCATAGGAGGTGTGTGACCTGAGGGAGGAAGCCGCTAAGAACACAGTTGTAAGTATTAGAGCCCTTGCCTCATAATGAAAACAAATAAGTGATAGAAGCACGCAGACATATGAATTCCTAGAAGAAGATCCAGAGCTAAGGAAACTGGAAGCGCAGTTACAGGAGGCACAGCAGTAGGCATTGTCAATATAGGTGCATATGAAGCTACTCACCGTAGTTGAAATAATGAAGAGATCTCAGGAAAAGCGCATAGTGCAACAGCAGATCACTACCCTCCAGGGTAGCGTAATGGAAGTCATGTAGAAGCTACAACCTGTGCAGGATGAATCCTGTAAGGTGTTTGAATAAATTGAGGACAAGGCTCACAACTGGACCAAGTGGTTGCAATAGTGGAACAATGCCTGGAAGGGACTATTACATAGCAGACGATCCAGGAGCTCACTGAGCAGGAGGCTCAGGTGAAGCAACAAGTCAAAGCAGTGCGAGTTAAGCTCAAGGCCTTCAAAGCAGCATTGACCAGACTTGAGTGACTTGGGATGAGTCACAAGTGAGTGTTGGGGGCCTATTGGACCTCGACCAAGTTTTGAGGAAACCTTGGTCACGTTTGGACCACCTTTTAGACTTCAGCACGATGGTCGAAGATGGAGCACCAAGGCAGAGCTGAGATCGCTGATCTCACTTGTTTTTGCGGGCTTTGTGGACCCAGTAAGGGGTTCCTTAGGGTTTTTTTAATGGGTTAAGGGATGTCAACCCATGGGTTCTCTCATGTTTAAGCCTTTTTGTAGGGGATTGTAAAATCATAAATAAGTAAGAATGTATGATAGAAGAAGCTAAGAGATGTAAGAGTGAAGTCTTGGTAGTTAAGTGCAACTAGTTTTGGGTTTATTTGTGCAAAAAAATGTGTATGTAAGGCTCTATGCTCGATAGAGAAGTTGGATTTGTGCCTTGACCTAGTTTTGGAAGGAGGACTTGGCATTCAATGCGTAGATCTCATGTCTTATGCGAAGCTCGGATTTGTGGATTAGTGAACATAAGAGAATGAATGTAAGAGATTGAAGAATAATAAATAATACAAAGCAGTTGATGGACGTAACCCCACACTGGGGTGAACCACGTATATCTTGTGTCTTTGGTTTTCTTTGTTCTTTGTTATTTATGTTGTGAATCTGCTCAATGACTTGATTGTTATGTATGATAGATAGATATGTTGTTTCTTAGTGTTTTACTTGCGTTAAGGATGAATGGATGATAGATCTAATTTATATGCTAAGTGTTCAGGATATATGATCATTTGTGTTACTGCGCCAATATATACTAGGTTTTATCCTATGATGTTAATTAAGCTAATGAACTAATGCATGTTTCTCCTAAGTGTTAATAGAGTACTCTGCAAAGTGTTATTATCACAGATATGTGTCCCATCTTGGTTATAGACACCTATGTCCTGTAACCCCCCTTGATTCTACCTTGGGTGAGACTTCGCCTGCTTCACATGTGTTCCCGAAAGGGTCGGTAGTTAGGGTTTTGTAGGTGCGTTATAAGCATTGAACCTTGGGTCTGCCCCTGTGCCAACAAGACCATATCAAGATGCTGCAAAAAGGAACACTAATTAGTTTAGAAGACCTAATAATGCTCCTCAAATCATGTTGAGGGAAATTAGGAATGTTGAAGATCAAAGGGTTGTTCCCCCTTTCAGAACAATGAAGTTGAGGAGATGGATCAGATTAATGGCATTGGAGATGACTCTGCAGTATTTTTTAATGAAACTGACCTCTATCCTAGTGATCTTACCCAACATGACTATGAAATTTCTCAATTTTCAAACCAATTTGATGATGATGGAAAGGGAGAAGAGATTTTTCAAATCCATCTCCAAAAGAAGTATGCTTTAAGTCATAGGCCAAGGGGTCCCAAAACAAATGTTCCCATTTAGAATAAGAAATCAGATCATCCTCCCAGGAAAGGTCCAAACAAAGACACAGAAAAGAAAGAAGATCAACAACAACCAACTAAACCTATTTTCCCAGAGGTAAAAGAAGTGGACATACAACCAACTTATTTTAACATAGAGAATGAGTTAAGAAAAATAAATATTCATGTACCTTTGACAGAGTTATTGAAAAATGAGCCTTTAAAGAGGTTTATCATGAAGGTTTTGAAGCCACCTTCTTCTACTATCTCATCTCATGTGATAACCCTTCAGGATGAGAACCCTACTGTCATTGTTGGCCCACACATTGAAGATGGGTCTGATGCTTCCCCACCTTTTTATATATCCTTGAATGTCCATGAAAAAATCATGCACAATTTCCTAATGGACTTAGGGTCCTCTCATAATGTCATGCCTAAGGTTTTAATGGAAGAGATATGGTTATTAATTACATTTAATATTTTGATTCCAAAAAGGTTAAATGTTTTGGATTAATTAAGGATCTGGTTGTTTCTCTATCTCAGTTTCCCATGAAAAGTGTGGTTATGGATATTGTTGTAGTGGATATACCTCCCATGTTTGGCATGATTTTATCCAGGTCTTGGGCTAATAAAGTTGGAGGATCCCTGCAGATGGATCTCACATATGCGACCATCCCTGTTTTTGGAGAACATAGAATATTGTACAGAGAATACATATTGTCTTACATTGTGAGTGATCATCACGATCCAGGTAATCATCCAATTTATGTTGTAGAGGATGAAATTAGGTCATCTATTTTTCATATTAATGGTGATGCTCCATAAATATTTGTCATCAAATGCATAAATAATCCATAGCTCGGTCAAGGAAATGAAATATGGAAGATGTATTTTGATGGATCATCTTCAAAGGAGGGAATTGGTGATGGAATAATACCCATTGACCCTTCAAAGGAGGTGGTGTCACTCTCATACAAATTAGAATTTGAAACAACCAACAACATATCATAGTATGAAGCCTTGGTGTTGGGGATGAGGGCTACTAAGGACATGGCCATTAACAAATTGGAAGTCTTTGGTGATTCTGAACTGGTTGTTAATCAAGTGAAGGAAATTTATCAAGAAAAATAGTTGAGGTGAAAACAGTACAAAAATGAGGTATGGGACATAGTTAACAATTTATTTCTAGCTTTCAATATTTCCTTTGTCCCTAGAGATGTCAATCAAAGGGAAGACTCTTTAGATCTAGATGCTAGTACCTTCAGGCCTCCCATTGGTCCAAATTTTAAATATGAGGTGGAGGTTAAGCACAAAACAACTATAGCAGATCATGTTAAGCATTGGCAGGTTTTTAGTGATGATCTGGAACTCAATATATTTCTGCAAACCATTGAAGAATTATCAAATATCTCCATTGACCAAGAGAATGATGATGATGAAACAAAAAATCAGCAGGCACCTCCTTTTCTAAACAAGGTGGTTGGTCACAACATTGTGGAGATTAAAAAAAATCATATTCCAAGAGGCTTAGTCCCACTGGAGAGGATTTTTGGCATCAATGATGTCTCCATGAAAGCTACCATTAAAAGATAGGAACAACAGTTTGTAGACTGCAACATTGGGACATCTGTAGATTCCAAATTTGTCAAGATATCCAGAGCACTTCCAAATGAGTAGAGAGACATGGAAGTCATCCTGATGAAAAAATTTGTTGATATTTTTGCATGGTCTTATGAGGACCTGAAGACTTTTGATACTGACATCATTCAACACAAGATTCCTTCGAAGGTGAGCTCAAAGCCATTTAGGCAGAAAATTAGACAATTTAATCCTCTTCTATGTCTATTATTGAAAAACAATTGAAATTTATTCTTGATGCCAAAATCATTGTGCCCTTGAGATATTCATATTGGGTGGCCAACTTGGTGCCTGTCAGAAAAAATAGTGGAGAAATATTCTTGTGTGTGGACCTCAAAAACCTGAACATGTGTTCATTGAAAGAAAAATTTCCATTTCCCAAGATGGACCATATTTTGCAAAGGGTAGTAGGTGCTCACAAAATTTCCATGTTGGATGGTTATCCCAGATACAACCAAACAGTAGTACTTGAAGAAGACAAAGAAAACATTGCCTTCACCACCCCATGGTGTACATTCATGTATGGAAAATTTCCCTTTGGCCCGATGAATGCAAGGGCCACCTTTCAGAGGGCCATGTAAATTGCATGTATGGGTGAAAGGGACACATTCATGGTTATATATCTTGATGACATCACCATCTTCTCAAAATTTGATGATGAACATCTGCAACACCTGGAGCAAATCTTTCAAAAATGTAGAAGGTATGGAATCTCTTTGAATCTCAAAAAATCCCATTTTGATATGTTAGAAGGAAATATCCCAGGCCACATTATATTTGTTGGAGGGATAAACATAGACCCATAAAGAGTATATGATATTAAGAAAATTGGCATTCCCAGAAATAAGAAGGCCATACAATCTTATATAGGAAAAATAAATTTCTTGAGGCAATTTGTACCAAACTTTGTTGAGATCATCAGGCCTGTTAATAACATGTTGAAAAAGGATGCTGACATTAAATGGACACAGGAAGAAAGAACAACATTCCAAAGGATAAAGCAGTCTTTGATTGAAGCCCATGTTCTGGTTAGTCCAGATGATTCCAAAGAATTTTTTATTTTCTCTTTTTGAGGAGACTATGGTTGTTGTACTACTGCAAAAGAATGAAAATGGGCATGAACATCCCATTACCTTCTTCAAAAAATCACTCAGGGATGCTGAATTGAAATATGACATATTGGAGAAGCAGTATTATGCCTTAGTGAAATTCTTGAAGTCCTTTAGGGTTTATGTTTTGCATCCTAGCATAACAACTTATATTCCTAGAAGAAATGTAAAGGATATTCTTGAGTCAGACAATGAGGGGAAGAGGGGAAAATGGATATTCAAACTTTTGGAGTATGATCTGCACATAAGTCCCACTAAGGTGATCAAGGGGCATAGCCTTGCAAAACTATTATCTGATTCGAATTGCAAAGCACGGAAATTGCACCATAGCTTCAACTGGTCTGATGCTCCAATGATACAAGATGAGAAGAATACCATGAATGTACTTGATAAGTATTGTCTTTCACTCTATTATAGAGATATCATTTATTTTTTACAACACCTATAATTCCCACCATAGTTGGAAGAATCCAAAACTAGGTCTCTTAAATTAAAGGTTGTAAAATAGTGTATTTTAAATCATAATTTATATTGGAAAGACCCTTCTGGTGTTTTGTTGAAATGTATGGATGAGGATGAGTCAAAACAAGTTGTGACTAATATGCACAAACTATTTTGTGGGGGGCACCAGCATTGGAAAGCTACAACCCTCAAATTTCTAATGGTTGGATACTACTGGCCTAGCATATTTTTTGATGTGTTTTCCATGGTCAAAACTTGTGAAGAATGTCAGAAATTTGCTGGAAAGTAGAAATTTATCTCACTACCCGTGAAAACCATTGCTATAAATGACCCATTTCAACAATGAGGCCTATATTTTATCAATGAGATAAACCCACCCTCTAGTGGACAACACAGGTGGATTCTTACTACCACTAACTACTTCACAAAGTGGGTTGAAGTTGTTCCTACTAGGAATGTTACTGACAAGGTGATCATGAAATTTTTGGAGACAAACATCTTTTCTAGCTTTGGATGCCCTGGGAAACTAGTAACAAACAATGCTCAGGAATTTAAATGCAAGGTCATGATTTATTTATGTGGGAATTACAACATTATCTTTACATACTCTACACCATATTACCCACAGGGGAATGGGTTGGCAGAGTCATCAAATAAAACCCTCATCGGGATCATCAAAAAACTGTTGGATGAAAATAAAAAATTATGGGATTCCAAACTAAAGTATACCTTATGGGATGATAGGATCAACACCAATAAGTCACAGGGTACCTCTCCATTTCAGCTAGTCTATGGGGTGGATGATATTTTCCAACCCAACTCGGTCTACTAGTGTTGAATTTTTTGCAGGAAGAAGTGGAGGATCCTAATGACATCCATAGGTGGATTTTTCAGATGATTGAAGTCCAACAAAGGAGATAAGAATTAAATGAGAAGATTGAGGCTAATCAGAACAAGGTCAAGGCATCCTTTGATAAGAGAACCAAAAAATATACTTTTCAAGAAGGTGATCTAGTTTTGAGGTGGGATGCCAAGAGGGAGGATAAACCCAAGCATGGTAAGTTTGATAACATTTAGTTTGGCCCCTTCAAAGTACCCAAGGTTCTGGATAATAGTACCTTTATATTGAAAAATATGGATGGCATTGAGATCTTTGGAAGCCCAGTCAATGGGAGCTTCTTGAAGCATTACTCTACCTGATGAACCACAGGTGGTTCATTCTGTACATAATTTTTTTTATTTTCAGTATGATTACGTAGTTTATTTTCAATAAAAGACTCCATATCCCAATAAAGGCACTGGGGGATAGTTGTAGATTTGGTTTTTAGTTGGAATAAGACAACTAATAGGGTTGGTAGAGGAGATTAAGTGGTTTGTGGTATGGTGGCAGGAATAAATAATTCAAGCACATAGGTCTGTTGTTCTTAGCACCTCACAGGGAAGCACTACCCTTAGTTGGAGCTGATGTTAGATCCTGTACCTGCACCTCTTCTTTTTATTCATAAAACCAACCCATTCATCTGTCAACCTAGTTTATAGTTAGTTTTTATGCATGATATAGTGAGTCATTTATGATTTCTTGTGTCATCCCTTATTTGTTTTTTATTAGCTGTGTGCTCTTTATGAGGTCAATTCAAGTCTAGATTTTGATTGAATAACTTCTATCACCATGGTTATATCATAATTGGACCACAAGAGGGATAACTTAATCTTATAAGTCCAAAAAGGTGTTGATTGCAAGAATGCGCGTGTTCTTGCAATCACCATACATGTGTTATTTTATGAGTTTTATTGTTTTAAAAAATATTTAAAAGTTTAAATAAAATCATATTGGCACCCAACATGCACTCACATCTTCCTATACACTCGAGATCGTGTGCATTTTTTACCTTGTGAAACTATCATTGCAATTTTTATGATAAGATCATGCATGTTTGTGCATCGAGCAATTATCATTGTTGGTTTTGTGCAGTTATTATTGCAGGTTTTTTATGAACTCAAAATAACACATACCCTTGACCATTATTACCAACACAACTTGCTAACTCATGATGGTATCAGCCCAATAATGTTGGCTCGAATTGTTCAAAGCTATACCAGAAATCAAAGATATTTTTATCAGGGGAGAATGGTTTGAATTCATATGTTTCTTTAATGGACATCACACATGAATTTCCCTAATATTAAGGAATAACTTTGATGGTTTTGATACTAATATCGGGGACATAAACATCCATATAATAGTGCACTTCATCGTTGGAGCATGTGCTTTCCCGATCAATGGTGAGAGATGGTTTTAAAAGGGTAAATTACCAATTGAATTATGCAATACGTTCCTGGTGGTAGAACATCAAAACCCTGATTGGATCCAGGGAATCCAAATCCTTTGGCTTAAGGAAAAGTGGAGGGGTATTATGTTTGCAATTCAAAGATACATCACGAGAGAAGGTAGGTTCTCAATTTTTCATTTTTATCACATTAGATTCCTCATTCATTTAAACGGTGACAAAGAATTGAACCTCCCCTTCTATCTGCTTAAAATCCTAACCAAGATGTCTAATAGAATCCATAATTACCCATAATATTCTCATAGAAGCCTTTACCACTAGGGGTTCATTGAAATATTGGTTATTTTTTCTCTCAACGAATTGGACATGTCTTGGACAATTTTTTTGGTTTATTTAGGGTTACAGGAAGAACAGGAAGTTAATAACAAACCTGAAGAATAGCAGGTCAGGGTTGCCCAGACAGCTAGATAAGGTTTCTCCTAAACCTGGGATTTCATCCAAAGCCACCCAATGAGACATAAATAATACCCTACCTAAAAAAGGGAAGACTTGATCAGAGAAAGTTAGATCCATTAATCCACAAAGGGAGGAAATTCCTTGAAGGAAATCGAGGTATTATACATCGAAACAGAGGGAAAGAGAAATTGGTAAGGTATATGTTAGAAAACATATCATAAAGGAAGAAAAATAGGTCATCCCATCAATCCAATCGTCTCCTAAAAAATTTGAGGATAATCCTATTCCCATTGCTATGGAGGAAGAAAAAACTCCCAAGTTGAAAACAAGTTGACAGAGGAGGAGTAAGAAGGACATTAATGTTATTGTTGCAGTAGAATTTGTGTGATTAGACACCCAGATTGAATATCCCCCTATGGAAAAAAAAAAAAAAAAAAATAGGAAGGGGATCCAGGTCCCAGAAATACCAAGAAAAAACAACAGAGAGACTAGGCTCACCAACCAGTTGAGGTTGAACTCCAAGGAATTTTTGATCCATCCTTAAAGGATAAAAAATCCATAGTGATTGAAAATAAGGATACTAATGAATACCTCTATGAATTCACCAACGTGGAGGAGCTGGCCATACATACCTTTAAGGGGATGACAGGGGACAAGACCAGAAAAAAACACCGTGAAGGGGAGACCTCAGGAGTCAAATATGTTGTTGTGAAAACATAGTACACTATTGATTCAGAATCAGAAAAAAAATTGGTGGACAATGGTCTAGACCTTGAGAAATATTTTTAAGACATAAGTCTAGAGACAGAGCATGTTTTAGAGGATATCAAAGTAGAAATAAAAGGGAAAATTTTAATGGTGCATAAACCTATGAAAGACACCACCAATGAAAAACCTAATAAAAGGCCCAAGTATTAAATGAGACCAAGTAAATCCAACATTTGTAGAAACAAAAAAAGGCTATTGAGCTGCAACATACAAAGCTACAGAAAAAATATCATAAGTTGTGAAAGAAACACCATAAAACTTGCATGTTTCCGGAGGAGATTATCTGAATGTCTACTACTATCAAAAAGAAAAAGAATTTGAAACTTGTGTCAGATTGGTCTACCACCATTCAGGGTTTGTCTCCAGTTATTGGTGTGCATAGGCATCCATGCAAAGTCAACATCTAGTTACAACTTATGAAGAATCTTGTTATGCCTCTCTTCCACTTCAGTTATCAACAATAGCTCAAGTTGCACTAATAGAATATTTTCTGGTTTAGTTATAGGTACTACTTCCACTTGTAATTAATTGATATTTATTATAATAAAAAAAAATTTGGTTAAGGTCGAAGTGATGGGGAGTTATCCCAATGAACTGACACTTGAAAAAAACTCCACTTGGTTTAAATAAATGTTTACAAGTTGTAATTAGGAAGTAACAATGAAGTTTGTATCTACATGATCTAAATGTAATGTAAAGTCGAATTTCAGAACTTAAATCCTATATATGTAATTGAACCATCTCTTGATGAGGATAAATAGATGAATCTATGAATGTAAGGAGGTTCAACTTTTTGGGTATCAAGTGTCAGGATTTTGACTGAGCTTTGAAGTATAAAATTGTTATGTTTCCCACCTGTTGAATATAATTTCTGGTGACAGACTATTTCTTCTCAAATATTGTTTGTCTTGTTATATTACTTGAATGCAACTAAAATGTATGCAAAGCATATTTCATTTTCCTTTTAGATATTATCTAAATGAACTATTGATTGTCATACAACCCAATTTTAGCTATTTTTTTAGTAAATCATTTATTGTCGTACAACTTGTTTGGAGAATTTGTGTTGAGTTACATGGTTTAGATCTGAAATATTATTTCAAGTCTGAAATTTCATACAGCAAGTAACAAACTATATGATTTCTAGTATTTCCTTTGTTTTGTCTTTACATGTTTTTCTACTTACTAGAATGCATGCCACCAACTAAGGTAAACCTTGTAGTTTATGTTGTTGAACAATCCAACACGATCGATGTACTTAAGATCCCATTCATCAGCTGGCCATAAAAAAAATCAACCAAACCTATAAAAAACCAATCCTTCCAACAAATGAAGTGGCCTAGCTCTACCCTTAGCATCCAGGTACAGACGTTAGGACCAAAAACTTCCAAAGATGATGTCATTGCACTTCAATAATAGTCATACTTCCTTGATCCACTTTTATGTAGAGGTTACTATCTGCATTTTCCCTTTTGAATCCTTATTGTTGTAAGTACCTATCTAATATTGAGCACCAAGATTTCGGAGCTTGCATAAGTCCATGCATATATTTCTTCAATCTGAAAACAAAGTCTTATATTTTTTATAGTAGAAACCCTTATGGTTGTTCTATGTAGACTTCTTATTCTAATTATTCATTTAGAAAACATAATTTTGTGTCCATATGATACACTTTGATCCTTTTGGAGCATGCATAAGCCAAGAACATTTTAATTTCTTCCATTCTGACCATGGGAGAAAAGGTTTCTTCAAAATTTATTCCTTCAACTTGAGCATATCCTTTTCACACTAGTGTTTCTTTGTTTTGGTTACCTATCCATATTCATTTAGCTTGTTTTTGAAGATCTATTTAGTCCCAATCACATTTTTTTCATTTAGTCTTTGAACTAGTTCCCATGTCTCATTCTTCTCTATTTGATTTAGTTCTTATTCTAGAGCCTTGATCCAATGTTCATCATTTTTTGCTTCCTCAAAGTTACTTGGTTCAACTGTGAATAGTAATGAAAAATGTCCTTGTTTAGTTGTTTTTGCTTTCCTTCTTCTGGTTTCAACTCTATCACTTCTATATCCAGTGATTTGTTCTGGTGGATGATTCTTCTGGACCTGAAAGTTAGGTGTCCTAGAAGGTGTCCGAAAACATTGCTAGTCATTTTCTTATTGTTTTGCTTCTGGCTCCTTCTCTTCTTATTTTTTCTCTGCTTCTCTTCTTGTTTTTGTTCTTATTCTTCCTCTTCTTCTTTCTTTAGTTCTTAATTTTATTGTTATTCAAAGATGTTTAAATTTATTCTTTCCTTCCTGGTCTTCAGAAAGTCTGTTTCATCAACTTTTACATTGATTCTTTTGACTATCTTGTTGAGTCTTATGTTGTAGCACTTATATGATTTGTTTTTGCATGAGTAATTAACAAATATTCCTTCGTCCAATCGAGAGTCAAATTTTCCAATCTTATTGTCTTACCTTTTTATGTAACACTTGCTTCCAAACACTATAAAGTGCTTGACATTGGTAGGTCTTCATTTATGTAACTCATACAGAGTCTTATCACTATTACTTTTGATCAATATTATGTTTAATATATGAATAGTTTTATGCATTACTTGTCCCCAAAAGATATCACTTATCTTGGAGTAATTCAACATGGTTCTGGCTATTTCCTGTACAATTATATTTTTCCTTCCAGCAACTCCATTTTGCTAAGGTTTTCTAATTGTTGAGAATTGTCTTTTTATTCCCCGTTCTTCATATAAATTCATGAATTCATTTGAAGTAAACTCAGCTCCATTATCTGATCTTAAGAATTGGATTTTCAAATCAGTTTCATTTTCAACCAGTTCCTTGAATTCCTTGAAACATTCAAAAGCTTCTGAATTTTTCTTGAGGAAGAAAACCTAGGTGATTCTAGTGTAGTCCTCAATTAGTAGCATGAAGTATTGCTCACCATCTAGTCCTTTTGTTCTCGTTGTCCCACATAATTAGTGCATACAATATCCAATGGTTTTTTCATAGAGTATTTCTTTTTCTTGAATTCAACTTTTGTTTTTTTCATGCTGACAATGCTTGCACATAGTATTCATTGGATTTGTAATTTCTATTATTTCTCTTATAGATTTTTTCTTGTTGACCTTGACAATATTATCAAAGTGTATATGGCCCATTCTCATATTCAAAATCCAACTTTCATCCTCTTTTACCAAACAACATATTTCTTCTTCGATCTCATTCAAGATGTATATGTTGTTTGGAGTCCTTGTCATTGTATCCATTTTTCTGCCTGATCCTTATTTCCTTGTTCCAGATTATTTTAAATTAAATATAAGTGTGTGTCCCTCATCACACATGTGTCTCACACTTAACAAATTATGCTTCATATTTTCAACAAGTAGGACATTTTCTGCCATAACATCTTTGTTTCAAAGACTAACTATGCCTTTTCCTATAATTTTGGTTGAGTTCTCATTACCAAACGTGACAAACCCCTCTTTTTCTTTCTATAATGTTACAAATACATTTTTTCTCTAGTCATATGCTTTGAGAATCCACTGTCAATATAAAAATGGATTCTTCTATTATGGGCTTGTAAGGAAAACATGCATTCCTCAACCTTCAAATATTCTTGTTTCCTTTTCCAAGTTCTTTGTTGCTCCTCTAATATAAGGAACATGCCCAGTTTCCCTTGAAGAAACTATCAAATCACTTCTACAATTTTTGGCTTGAAGAAACTATCAAATCACTTCTGCAATTTTTGGCTATGTGTCCAAAATTGTTACATTTGTAGCATTCAATTTCATAACCCAGAGACCCAAAAGTGTTATAATTTATGTCAAATGCCTCATGAGGAATTTTGGGATAATTTCCTTCATAATGATTCTTTGGATTTTCATATCTACTTCTATTCCAGGTGTTTATGCCCTTTAGGATTTACAATTTATGGATTTATGCCCAAAATTATTGCAAGAATAACACAAGCCAAGAAAAATATTTTGGTACCTGGGTGTGGGTGGTCTTCTAGTTGGTGTTTTTATTTTGAAATCATGATATTATTCTTTGGTATTTTTCATTGTTGGTTGTTGATTTTGTGTTCCTTTGAATGCATGATATTCTTCTTGATTATTCTTTATTTATGGTTTCTTTTTGTCCTCCTTTAGAGGATTTCATTCTTCAATTTTTATGGAACCCCTAATAGTATCTGCACAACTTCTTTGTTCTGCTTCATTTCCTCTCATCACAGAGCTTGAATCCTCATCATTATTAATTTTTTTGTATCCAAGTCCAAACTTATCATATAATGGTTTTTTATTGCAGATGATTTCATCAGGTATTTTGGAGCTATTTCCAAAATTTAGTTGGATGTCCTTCTTTTGTACTTAATTTCTTAGTGAGACTATTTCATCTTCCACATCCTTTGTTATTTTCTTCATTTATTCCAGTTGTCTCTTGAGTGTTTCTTCAGTCACTTTTACTTCTTCAAACTGAATCCTTAGATCTATGATAGTTTGCTTGGAGTCTTCATAATTTTTTCTAGGGTTTTGAAATACTTACTTCTGTTTACTTAACTCTTATTTGAGAGACTTTTTTTGTTTCTTTCTATTATTAGATCACTTAACGCACTGATCAATGATAACTCAAGATTCACTCCTTCTTCTTCATAGTCTCCTTCATTATTTTCAGTATTTTCCTCTTGAGTCTCTAATTCCATGAAGAATACTCTTCTTCAATCATTGTCTCTATCATCATCTTCATCGTATGAATAAATATCGTCTATTGAATAAAGGATTTTCTTTTTTTTAATTCTTCCTTTATTTATTTCCTTATCTCTTTTTTGATATTTATTTTCTTTATTGGGAACTTATTCTTCATCACTATCTGAACCCTTTGCATAAGGAAATCTGGAAGCAAAATGGAAAACTTTACCACAATTAAAGAATTTGAAAGGAAGCTTACCTTCGTACTTTCCGGTTCCTATTTTTCACCTTTCTCACAAAGTTGGATTCTTCTTCATTTTCTAAATCATCACTATTGTTGGAGTAGAGTTTTTGCCTTGGATTTTTCTTTCTTGTCTGCTTGGAGGCTTTGAAAGTTGTTTCCCTTCTGGATGGATTTTCTTGTCCTGTTCTCATTTAATATGCTTTAATTATTCCATGTAATTCATCCATGCTCAACATATCTAGATCTTGTCTTTCTTCTAGAGATGATATTTTAGGCTCAAATCTCATTTGGAGATATCTATGTATCTTTTGTACAATAACTGAATTTTCAATCTTTTCTCCCAGTCCTCTTATAGTATTCACAATTTCATCAACTCAGAGAAAACAAGATGCAATATCTTCATCTTCCTTCATTCTCAGATGTTCTAATTGTCCTTTGTAAGTCTAAATCTTGGCCCCTTTGAATTTAGCATCTCCTTCAT
>JZKD02S2441574.1:6273-27533 GCA_000966675.3 Picea glauca
AATCCAGACCGCTCACACTCACTACAGTCCCCGACATGTAGTTTTCGCCTGAGCAATATCGCCCAGTGAACTCCCACAGAGATGTATCCCTCGGCAGCACAGGATTTGTCGGCAGTGGCATTCCCCGGAAGGGAAGCCCAGTCAAAAAATAGATATCCTCCACCGCAGTGAAGGGGATCTGCTCTCCTCGCACGAGGAAGCAGTGGAGATCCGGACTCCACATCCGGAGTAGGAACTGGAGTAAGTACTCCTGTGTCCGTATCAACGGACACTCAAAGAACTTTAGCAACCCACAGGTTGCTAAAGCCGCTCGCACCTCAGGCCCTGCATTAGCCACAGCATCTCATAATTGTGACCAGTCTCGCTCATGCCACTGAACATCCATAGTCACTGCTGGCCACTTGCACACAACACAGAGTCCTATATCAGCTTATGCAACCATCCAATGCATCAAAAATACTCATTTTTCACCCTTCAACCTTGCCTCTTAGGTGCAGTTTTACCACCCACAGGCGCGCACACGTGCGCGCCTGTTCACTATACAGGCGCGCACGTATGCACGCCTGTTTTTCTCCCAAGCGCGCTCGTGAGCGTGCCTGGTCACAAAACAGACGCGCGCTAGGGCGCACCTATCCAACCCACAGGCGTGCTCTGGAGCACGCCTGTTCAACCCACAGGCGCGCTCTGGAGCGCGCCTGTTCATCCCACAGGCGCGCACTAATGCGCACCTGTACACCTCATAGGCGCGCCCCTAGGGCGCGCCTTAATTTCCCCCTCACGCGCACTAATGTGCGTTTATTCAATGGACAGGAGCGCACGTATGTGCGCCTTCCACTGAATCTCTCGTGCATGTGGGCCCACACTCTACCAAAAAACCCCTCTAAACCCCTGTACAGCCCCTCGTACCTACCCTACCCAAAAATTAGAAACCTATTTCTATGCAGGACGATCAGAGCACTAACCTGCAACTCGCACACTGTCGATCGGATACCTCGTACTCCCTGAATCACCCAATATCCTCTGAATCTGCTTGAAAACTCACTATAGCAGCAGGTATAAATGAAGTGGCAATGTGGGCCCTACAGCTATATATAGGCCTTTTTCCAAACTTCCACTCAACATTCCGAGAGCCCACGGTGTCCATTTTTCAAACCGTCTTCAGCCACGGGATCAGCATCCTGCCACCTACATCACGGTTGTCCCTGGGTCACTTTTCATCCAAGGCCCCCGGGGCGCCTTTTTTCCATGTCATGGTCAGGTACGCACTCGCATAGTCACAATTGTCAAATGCATGCTCATATCTTTGATTCTCTTCAGATATTGTTCACTTTGGGTATTTGGTTGTTCTATGTGCAGGTACGTGATCATCATCTCTCAACATCATTCCTTCAGGTATATATTCAGCACTGGCATGTAGTCTCTCCCACTGTATTTCATTTACATTTCCAGTCACACCCTCTGATATTGGCCTCTAGGATACCCATTCCCGGCTCTGCAGTACTCACACCTCCCTTTGCATCTTCAGTATTGTAACCCGGTAGCATTCTCAACCACATGAGTTGTCCCATTCATAGCACCTTTTGGCACTTTCGACACTCATGCTGTTCTTCATTACCCTTTAGGGATGGGAGTCTCGATAGTCTTTTATTATGTTGCAGATTAACCACATACTCCTTCTCCTCATTTTGCTAGCTTTCCCATATGGACTCCCAGATCATCGCTTTATGGTTATGTTCTTTTTACCTGCACCCTCGCAGGATCATGAACCCTCCATTTCATCCATCATCAGTTTGTCCATCTGCAAACCTATCTTCTTTCCACCTACCTCATACAGAAACTCACCAATGGGGCCCCCCACCCTCCATTAGTTTTTCAAGAAATTTCTGCCCTCCTTGGGGCACTCATTTCACACTGGGGCACCCGTTTCTGTATTTGTACATTTTTCCCAAAATTATTCATTATTCATTGTACAAACGCCTTTATTTCCCATCATCACATTTTCTTTTGTCGTCACCGTTGGCGACTTTCTTTCTCTTTTGGCCACATGCAACCCATGTCACCCTTGGTTGGAGAATTACTTATCATCTACCCTCGCCAGCATCGTCCATATCTTCAGAGTACTCCATAGGTCACTTACCTCTACCCTCTGAATTTGTTCACCTTGTCCCGCCTCTGGCACAATTTATCCTCGATCTTGGCGTCCCCCTGACACTCGACCTTGTCACACGGTTGCGGCCATTGTTTATCTCATACATTCTCCAGCCAAGGGCAGTCTTGAGTCTTCCCACTTCTTCACCTCGTCCATGTACCTCTACCACTTCTTCAACAGATTCCACGGAACCCTTTACTCCTGGGAGTTGTGTCCCCCTTGTTTGTCGACATCAACACAATTTTCCAGAAGGGCGACAGTATCTTGATTCTCATTTTCCATTCCATGAGAGATCTCGGATGGCACAGGGGGAAACACCATTTCTCCCTGATGTCGTTGACCCCCATAACATTCTACGCCAACACTTTCTCATGTTGCGATGGGTCTTACTTTGCGACTCTTGCAGTTATTATTATTATCAGTTGCCGAATACCTCTGAACTTGGCAGGGCCATCACTGCCCGCATCATCGTCGCTACTTGTGACTGCGACCATTGCCTATCATTCAGAGTATGTTCCTTTGCAGAATTGTCTTCTTCCTTTGTCATTACCGCCCCCGAGGGCGCTGCAGTTGTCTACACCAACATTTGCGTCATCCTTTTTTTAGAGTTACATAACACGAGCATGGGGCATGCCCGCCTCATTTGTACACAATTGTATATTGTTACGCACCTTCTGGAAGATCGGGTTCTACAGGTTCCTTTCTTCTCCAAAGGATTGCTCTACACGGTCCCACTGTTGCTCTCCCTTACAACACCATTCTTAGTAAAAGAAACATTGATGGATTTCAGATATACGTGTGCTCCTAACCTCATCCATCAGGGGGCATATGTTATCACTGAAATTTCTTCCGCACATGGTGACAAGAACTCTGCATCATCAAAAAAGGAATGAAGTCATTCATGGCACAGGATTAACTCCACAACATTGCAAAAGGGTCAAAAACTATACAAAGTAACCAAAAATTGAAGGGCGCTTTACAGAATCTGGGTGCGCGCGCATATGCGCGGAACAACAACGTACAATGCGTGCATACGCGCACGATGCGTGGATGTTAGGCGAAAAACCCGCACACCTGCTAAACGACGCATTTATTGAAATTGGTCGGCCTCCCAACCACTAATGGATCAGCTCCTAAGTCAATTTGACATCAAATCCGAGCTGAATCCGCATGGTAGGCTAGTCAAAGACCTAATTGAGCCCTAAAGAGCCCCTTTTCACACCTCAAAGGAGTTACATAATCACCCAATGCCATGCTATAAAAATCCATGAAGAAACATCATTTTCTCAAGGAATTCCATGTATTGTTATGTTGCTAAGATTGTTAAGGACTCACTCTTTGACAATTACACATTTGGCACCATTTCATAGGGCTATCCACCTCTCTCTTGAGTTGGTATGCTTGGAGTTCTTTCACCATCATTCTCATTTTCTTATTGTAAGGAGAGCAGGTTTGTGAGGGCCTCAAGAGCCTTCCTTTGGAGGAAGAAGGAACCACAGTTCCCTTTCTTCATCGTGCTTTGGATTTCATCAATAGAACAGCTCAAAACATTGGTGATATTGGTCTTGTTGTATTTATTATTTCTTTTTCCATATGCTCATAGTCTTAGTTTGTTTTAATTTAATTCTTGTTTATAGTTCTGTTTTATTTTCTCTAACCCTTTCCTCTACAGCTGTCATGCTCTGCAAGACCCAACAGGGCATGTAAGCACCCTTTATTTGCTCACCAAGTGACGAATTGGGTGCAAACATCTGGTATCAAACTCTTCTTCCTCTCCTTCCTCATTAGCAATGAGGTTATTTTGGAGAGGGGTTCGGATTTTCTAATCATCCCTCTCTCTGCTTCGAGGCTCTCTTGGAAGTATTTGTAAGGTATTATTTGGTCTTCTGAAGTTTCCTCTGTTATCATCATTTTGGGCACTCTTATAACCTTGCTTCCCTTCAAATCTCATCTTCTCTATCTCTACAGAAAGAGACTTTACCATCTTGGTCATTTCATCTACTTGAGGGTGGGACACAGAGGAACCGGATGTTGAAGCTTCATACCTTCCCCTTCCTCTGTCTCTATCAGCTTTATTTCGAAGTCTGTCAACTGCCAACACATTGGACTCTACTTCCTGGGCTACATCTTCCATGTGAGCCAAGGTAGTAGCTCTTCTGTCTCTTAATAGGAGGCATAAATCAAGGTCAAAATAACTAGCATAAGTAATTTTAGCAGAGGCTTCTGTAGGCTTTATCTTAGTATGGATCTTATTATACATCTTGTTGAATATTTTGGAGAAGTCGGAGACAGATTCTCCCTCCTTTATTTTTAGGGACCCAAACTCTGTGATATAATACATAAAGTCCTTTTTATCCCCCCACTTTCTCAATAAAACATCATCTAAAGCCTCAATCCCAGCAATGGATCCAGGGCTCAATCCCCTAAACCATTTCCTGGCCTCGCCTTAAAGGCTCTAGACGAAGACTCTCATCCACACATCCTCATTTTCAATATTTAGATTTTTTGCATAACTATAAATGGCAGCAAGGTGTTCTTCAGTAGTTATGTCTTCCTCTCCAGTGAATTTGGGCATGTATTTCAGGTAATCTTCAGTAGGGAGAGCATTCATTGGCTGAGGTAAGATTAGAGGGGCATATCTTGTAGCCACTATGGCATCCATTCTATTCTGAGGATGATTAGGACCTTCCATGGGGATGATAGCTGGAGGAGAACCAGGAGGATCTATGGCTTGAATAGGGGAGGTTGGAATTGATCCTCCGAGAGGAAAGGGAAACAACAGAGGATCTAGGTAAAAATATACAGGTATCGAGGGAACTGAGGTTTCCCTTTCTGTAAAAGCAACAACTTTAAGAGGAGGATGGGTAGTGTAGCTCGAAGTGGGAAGATCTTGTGAGGTCTTGGGTTTAAACCACGGTATAATTTGAGGGGAGATAGGAGTGACAAAGCTTTCTCCCTCCAATCCAATACCAGGAGGGGAGAAATCAACAGGAACACTCCCAAACTTTAAACTTCGTGAAACTCCAACATATGGTATAACCGGAGAATAAGAAGAAAATATTGGAGTTTCTATAGGAGGATAATGAAAATCATCAAAAACACCTGGTTCAATAGTAGAAGTACCTTCTCGAAGGGCCTTTCCCTTTCTGATGATTTTCTCTGGGTCAGCTCCAAGTGTTGCTAGAGGCAGTTGTCGGGTAGACCTCGTGTGTTTGCCTCTGGAAGCCACAGCTGAAATAGTGGAGTGGGATCAATGGAGTCACCACAGTGGAGTTGCCAGGTGCAGGTTGCAATCTTCAATGGTTCTGATGTATGATGCACCTTCAGAATCATAAGCTCATTGTCGTTCTATCCCAAGGAAAATATTCAATTCTTCCTTGGCAGCGACGCTAGAAATGTTAACACTAGAAGTCACCTCCTGATTGCAGGGGAGGTAAGCCCAGTACCCATCAATTTGTATGTCACAATGAATAAATTTAAGGGGGTTCGAATGGACACAGACTCAAGATAATATCGTTTTAAATCCGAAAACTGGGATGGTAAGCACAGGAAGATGAGGTATCGATTTAACTTCAGACAGTGAGATGTAGTAAAGGTGAGTAGTATGAAGAACTTGAGAAGAAAATGTAAAGGTCTGTTATGGACATCTGGTCTGCCAGCAGCCTAAGGAGGAAAAACTCAGAAGGCAAGATCCTCTTGATTGAGATTTTCAGGAAACCGAAAACGTGACGAAAACACTGCAATCAAACATACATTACAATACAGTCACAACAACTCGACTGGATCATCCATGCCCGAGACATTCAGTATCAGAGGCTAAATAGATGAAAGGAGAATGTTGATTGTCATTAAACAAGAAGTCTCAAATAATAATACATAACCAAAGAACCAGAGGCTTCATTAAAAAATTACAATCAGGGAGCTTAGCTCAACCATCGACACTAAAAAAATGGCAAAAATGCCTACATATACTCAGAACTGGCTTCGATTTCCCGAGACGCAATCATGTCATGCGTTTAAGGCTTTTCTTTGATAATATTCTTTGTCGAGTTATGCATGCAGACGTTAGTTAGACTGCCCATGCAATGTTCTGTCAGATGTGATCTCTGGTAGGCCAGACTGACAACCTGCCTTTGCGATTTGTCCCTTTCAGGCCTTCTATTTATGGAAGGAGATGATATATCACCCACCTTCCTTGTTTTCAATAACTGTTTCATCAGGATTGGAATGGGCAGAGTCATCCTGGCATGTGAGGAACACGCTGACCACACCCTGTGAATATATGCCATATGAGATTTTCTGGATGCTGACTAGGAAGACAACAAGAGGGTGTGGAGGAGCTAGTGAGGTGATTGGTGCAGGCACAACAAGATTTCGGCAAATGCTCGTTGGCTAGGTGGAAATACGTGATAGTGGAGGGTAACTGGGAAAGCATAGGCATCGGAATGCAGGCCCTGAGGTGTGATGTGACGAAGGTGAAGTGGCACGGGAAGATGATATGGAGGAAGAGGGGAGGTTGCAGTGGTAGGTGCAGTGGGGACGACAATGACACAGGTGGAAGTGACACGGGACATGGGTGTCCTAAAGTGAGAGGATGAGGTGAAAAGGAGAAGTGACATGAAATGAGAGTGGAGTACACATGGTAGGTGGTGATAGGCGACACAGGAAAGATGAGATGTGATAGGTGGAGAGATGAGTGATTGGAGGACAGGTGTTAGTAGGAGACGAGGGCAAAAAGCGGAGGCAGTAAGTGGTCTACTCAGAGGGGGCGGGGGGAGGTGGTAAGAGGTTTGGCATAGGGGGGGTCTGAGTTCACGAGGAGATGCCACGTTAGTGGGGGGGGAGGGCGCACTCAAAAAGCACCAACTCAGACCCTCCCCACCCCCTCGTTAAAGGGAGAATGTCAAGGGGGGTCTGATATGGAATATGCGCTGTAGATATGAGCATGCAAATCTTAGTCGCCCAGATCTATGCGCCCCTTAGCACAACACATACAGGCACAAAACTTTAAAAAAAAACAATAAAAAGTGGGTTTTTAGCCTCCTATTTGTCATTTTTTCGCCATGGGGCTATTTCCTAGTAGAAGAAACCTCCTTCATACAATCATATGTGATAACACTAGTTTTCCCAGTTTGGGTTTCCAGGGGGGAAATCTATGTGTAATGTGTGTATTTGTCATTGTATCTTTTCTATTCTTTTATTGAAAATCTGTTTGTAGTAAAATATTGTACAAGGTTAAAATCTACAACATTATACTCACGCATTGAAAGATCCTTGGGCTGCCTAGATACTCTAACAAGAACAAAACGAACGCTACCACAGAAATTGGATATGTTTCTAATAGGCCATTTAAAACTGAGTAATTCCTTTTTGGCAAGTACCAAAGATCCTTTTTTGAAACCATTAATCTTTTTTTCCTTTTAAAATTGAGCAGATCCTCTTTTGGCCAGAGCTAAAGTTATTTTTTCCAAACCATTTATCTTTTTTAATTAGTTTTTTAAGAGTGCACACACATATAAAAAAAACATAGAGGTGGAAATAATTATTTTTTGTATTGGAGTAGATATTCTTACTCATACACTATATATCAACATAAAATGCAAACCTATTGAGGAAAACCTTTTGGTGCTTCAGTTCCTCTTCAAGAAGTTCCTCTTTATTTAGGGTCATTTTGTGGCCCTAAACGATGTTTTTTGGACATTCAGGGACCAAGGGTGGCCATGGCCTATCGTGGCCCTGCTAAAAATTATACTTCCTAGTTATATCTTTCCAATGAGATATTGTGCACCCAAAACAAAGATTGTTTGCAAACATTGTGCCCTTAGGAAGTTAGCATATCAATTAACCACCTTGGGGCCCGTAAACCTTTTGGTGCTTCGCCTCCTACGATTATAGTTTTGGAACATTAGTGTTATTTCTTTATGTTAAAAGTCCATCTTTCGGCCTCTTGTGACATATTTTCATGAATGAGCGTAGTCGAAATCTCTTCCTCTTCTGAAGAGAAAATCTACCACCTTTCTAGCCAGTTTGTGTTTTATAGCATTATGTTATTGTATTCATTAATAGAAGTTGGTTTTCTCTGTATTTTTGTGTTCTCTGCTACAGGTTGTTTGTATCTCAAAGATCATTGATGTGAAAGCTAGTCCTACCATTGCAATCGCAAAGATCCAACTTAATGGTTCAGAGGATCATGAGGAAGAAGAGTGCCTCTTCTATTCACAGATGTGGGCGAAGGGAATCCCATTTTATTTCATTGTTGAAAGTGTTATCTAGAAGAACCTAATATCGACCGAGTTTATCAAGATATTTAATTTTCCAATGATGCCACATCCCCAACCATACACCATCGGTTGTTTGATCCAGGGACAAGACCTTTGTGTCATCCAGAAGTTTCTCCTATCCTACGACATCAAGCCCTTCAAAGATGATGTACTACACAATGTTGCCCCACTTCAAGTTTGTGATGTTCTTTTAGGAAAACCTTATATGTGGAAATGGCATTATTGCAATTTCATAGTACTTGAGGTAGTTATTATTATTGCAATTTCATTGATCCTAACAAAACAGTGCAAAAATGTAAGCTCATAGACTTCGAAGTTTGTTCTCTTCACAGTTTGATAAGAAGAGGAATGAAAGGTCACTACGACCACCACAGCTTCAACACAGGGTCTCTCTACTCAACATAAACAAGTGGGCATGCTTGTAGAGGAATACATAGACCTCTTCATTTCACTTGTAGGTGTGTCTCTATATTGTCACGTCAAACATCTCGTTGATTTGATACCTAGTGTTCCATTTCCCAATGGTTCAATATACAGATGATCTCTTTTGGAGAATGAGGAAACAAAGCATCCAATTCATGAGCTCATCTGCAAGGGCCACATTCGACCAAGTTCCTTTCCTTTTGGGAGCCCAATTTTGTTGGTGTAGAAGAAGGATGGAACATGGTAGCTCTATATTGATTATAGTGCCGTGAATAAAATCATTATTGGGAACCAATACTCAATCCCTCAAATTGACTATCTTCTTGATCAGTTCAAGGGTGTCAAGTTCTTTAGCAAGATTGATCTGAAGTCAATCTATTACTAGGTTCTGATAGAATCAATTAATGTATGGAAGACAACCTTCAAATATAAAGAAGACCTCTTTGACCAGTTCGTCGTGCCTTTTTCCTTGACTAATACTCCAACGACATTCATGAGGAAGATGGATGATATATTGTGCTCATTCATAAACTCTTTTGTGGTGGTCTATTTGAATGAAATCCTCATCTGCAGTTGAACCTAGGAAAAACACTTGCAGCACATTCAATAGGTCCTAAGCACCTTGCAACAACACAAGTTATACACCAACTTGGAGAAATGTTCATTCGACATGCAGAAAATACAATAATTAGGATACATTATGGATAAACAAAGGGTGCATGTGTACTTACCCAAGATCCAATTCATTCACTATTGACCAACCTCGACGACTCTAACAGAGCTATGCATCTTCTTGGGCCTTTCCAACTTCTATTGCAAGTTTTTGATGGGTTTCTCTCATATATATTATCCCTTAATTCAAGTGACCAAGGGGGGAGATAAAGCCAAGTTTCCTTGGTCTGAATCACATCAGAAAGCATTCCAAGATTTGAAACATTGTCTTCACACCAGTCCTCACATTGCTATATCTACAACAATCATTTGAGATCAAGACAGATGCCTTTGACTATGCTATTGGTGTTTTCCTCCCTTGGCAAAGACATTTGATTACCTATCATAGTGAAACATTGTCTGGTGCCTATGAAAAAAATATGTACTCCATTGTGCATGCATGTTGACAGAGGAAGAATTACATTATGGGAAAGGACATGATTGTCACATTGATCATAAGCCTCTCCAATTCATGCAGACATAGGGAAAGCTACATAATGACCACCATTAGAAATGTTCCACATACCTGCAACAATTTGACATGAATATTAAGTACAAGAAGGGAAGTTCCAACTCTGTAGTTGACTTCCTAATTCATCCCCTGGTTGTGGCCCTCACCATAGATATTAACTCATGTGGGCACAAGACCTCTAGGTGGCCAAATTTATATAATTGTGACTATGACTTCATTGCTACTTATCAAACTGTGAGTGTTGAGAAACAAGTTCCGAACTTCCACCTCCAGGATGTGCTTTTGTGTTATCTCAACCATCTTTGTGTTCCTTCAAGTAAGCATGCAAAGCTAATTTGGGAGGCACATTATAGTTGGTTTGCAAGGAACTTAGGGGTGGAGAAGACAATACTTCAGAAGCATTTCTACTGGAACAAGTTTTGACATGACGTCGTCTAGTACATCAAGTCATGCATTACTTGTGCCATTGATAAGTCATATATTAAGAAGAAAGGGATATACACTCCTCTCCTTGAACCAGAAAAACCTTGGGAGCCTGTCTCCATGGATTACATGTCAGGGTTTCCTCCACCAAACATGGTCATGATTGTGTTTTCTTTGTCGTTGATCAGTTCTCTAAGATTGAAATTTTGACACCCTATAAAAAGAGTATAACATCTGAGATCACTGCTAAAATATTCTTTACACATGTTTGGGTTCATTTTGGGCTACAACATATGTTGGCACGGGGGCAGACCCAGGGTTCAACTCTTACAGTGCACCAACAAGCCTTAACTATTGGCCCTTTCGGCAACACCTGCGAAGCAGATGCAGTCTCACCCGGAGTAGCAATAGGGGGTTGCAGGACACAGGTGTCTACAACCAAAGGAAATGAAAAGTGGATCTAGATTAACAACATGCAGCAACCTAGTTATTCTTTATCCCACTTAATCATGTTTCTCAAGTTATATTTCCGATCTAACACAATGATGCAATAATAGTATAACAGATGGCAAATAACACAACATCAGTCACACAAAACAACAAGATATACGTGGTTCACCCTCTCCCTAGGGATACGTCCATATAATTGTGTTTCTTGATATATTATGTGAAAACATACAGTTCTATATGCACACTTAGTTGCAGATCTCTCTCTCTATTTCCCTCTTCCCTCCTTGCGCACCCAGCTTCAGGGTCGATCTTCACACCCAACTGAAGATCTTACAATATAGTCTCAATACTGTTCTCAACAACAACACTCAACAATGAACAACCACAACCATAGTGACAATGAACCAACTATTGAGCAACCCTCTCGGCTCTCCTAGACCTTTATTTATACATTACATGGCAAAAGTCTAGGTGTCAAAACCCTAGATCCAAAACCCTAGGTCCAAATCCTTAGGTCCACTTGACCCGTGCTTTAAGGGGTTCTCTAGCCTATCCTTCCTTCTTTTCCACAAGGTGATCCAAAGCACTCGTTGGTGTTTTCTTCTGCTTGTTGAGTTGTTCACGATGCATCTTCCTTACTGCTTTATCTTCCTCGATCTCCTCTTCCAACGGCTAGCTTTTCCTTTCTTTTCTCCTTCTTTTCTGCTTCTTTTCCCACGTCAACCCTTCCTTAGTTTATGTGCCTTTCGCGCAATTCATACTTCACCTTTCTTCCTTAATATTCGCTTCCTTACTTAACCAAGGGCCAGCAGGCCCCCGACACTCACATGTGACTCGTCCTGAGTCACTACAAGACTGAACCTTTTGTTTTACTTCGACTGCAGCCTGTGCTTTCTACTCTGTCCCTCCTTTTCGTGTGCAGACTGTCTTTTCTGTGTCTGGTACCCAGTTTCAACTGCACCTAGTACCTAGACCCTTCTTCCTTTGATTCTATTGAGAGATGCGAGGCAGCTGGTTGTTATAATACAATTTCAACCAGCTCCCATTCACTAATCCATCCTTCCATTCTCCATTAAGGATTTTCAACTGCTTAGCTCCTCCTTTTGTGACATAGGCAACCTCAAATGGCCCAAGCCAATGTGTCCTGAACTTCCCTAGATGCTTCATGAACTTGTTTTCATATAAAAATACCAAGTCTCCTTGCTTGAATGCCTTCCTCTTGATATGTTTGTCATGGTAAGCCTTTTCTCTTTCTTTCTGTATCTGCTGATGAAATCCTGCAATAAACCTATCTTCTTCCAATTCCAGCAACTGCACAATTATGTGTTGAACAATGCCAGTGTCATCCATACCTGTAAATGTTGCAATTATTAAACTAGGAACCAAGTATTCCATAGGTACAACTACTTCTAATCCATAGACTAACTTAAATGGGGTCTGTGTTGTTAACTTCTTGCAGGTAGTTCTGTAAGCCCATAATACTGCTGGAATTCTTAAATCCCAATCATCTCTATTGACGTTACAAATCTTAGTCAGAGTTGTCTCCAAGATCTTATTGAAAGATTCAACTGTACCATTCTCCTGTGGGTGGTATGGAGTGCTCTTCTGATGGTGAACTTTGAATTCCTAATTCAAGGCTTCAATAGTTTTGTTGATGAAGTGTGTGCCTTGATCACTCATGAGGATCTTCGGGCATCCAAACCTTGTTATGATATCCTCAAAATGAACTGCGTAGTTGTAGCGTCACTACAATCCTTAACTGCTCTTTCTTCTGTCCATCTGGTCAAATACTTTGTCGCAGTGATAATGTATCTTTCTCTTGTGTGCCTTCCTGGTGGGTTAATAGGTCCCACAAAATCAATGGCCCATTTCTCGACATCTCATCCCTTATAGAAGGATTTCCTACTCTCTGAAATACATCACAGGCTCTATAGTATTCCTTAGCATCCTTATGTAAAGTAGGCCACCAAAGGCCAGCACTAAGAATCTTCTGTGTTGTGGCTTTCCTTGCATAATGTCCTCCTTTGATGCCTTTATGTGCTTCTATCGGAATCAATGGTCTTTCTACCTCCATAACACATCTCCTTAGGATCTCATCTGCCCCCATCTTATATAACTGTCCAGCTATAAGTTGAAATTCGGTAGTGTGGACTACCAACTGTTTCTTTTGAAATACTGTGTACTCGCGAGGTGCCATTCCTGTGAGAAGGAATTGAACTATCTCAGCGAAGTGATCATCAACTTTCCTGATGGCCAGCAACTATGCATCTAGTAGTGTGTCCTCCACACTAGTAGGTTCCTCCCCATGTTCTAACATGGATAAGTGATCAATCCCTTTATTCATTCTCCTTGGCTTGACCACAATTTCGAATTCATACTCCTAGAATAGTAGAAACCATTTGCATATTCTTCCCCCCAACACTAGCTTGTTGACTAAGTATTTCAATGCAGAATGGTTAGTGAACATATTAAAATGTCCTCCCAACAAATAGTGTCTAAACTTCTACATCACATAGACCATAGCCAAGCCTTCTCTTTCAGTTGTAGTATAGTTCCTTTCAGCTGTAGAAAGCTTCCTGCTTGAAAAGGATATAGGGTGGTCAATGTCTCTTGCAGCCGGTTGGCTAAAATTGCTCCTAATGCAATGGACGAAGCATCGATGTGAACATTGAACTCCTTACTCCAATCTGGGAAAACCAATATTGGTGCAGTGAACATTTTCCTCTTTAGTGTGTCGAAGCTCTGCTAGCATTCTTTTGTCCATTAGAACTTGTTGTCTTTCTTTAATAGCTTCTTCATAGGTGTTGTTATCTGTGCATAACCTTTAATGAACTTTCTGTAGTATCCAATGTGACCTAATGTAGTGCGCAACTGTCTGACAGAAGTAGGGGGAGGTAAATCAACAATGATGGAAATCTTGGAAGGATCTACCAACAATCCCTGCTTACACACGATATGCCCTAGCAGCACTCCAAAGGGTGAAAAGAAAATACACTTTTTCAAATTCAGGGCAATCTAACATTGCCTGCACTTTTCTAACATCAATATTAAACATTTTATATGGTTTTTCAGTAGTCTAAAGACAGTCCAATTATCAAAATAATCTTCCAGGAACTTATGTAGAAAATCCTTAAATGATCCAGGAGGCTCCCCGGGCTCAGAAAATGCTCAAAAAGGAAATTTGTCGAAATTGAGTGAAACCAATTCCATTGCGACCGGCTCGTCATGGTGATTCTGGACATATATTTACTTTCTCAAATGGGCTCCATATGCAAGAGTTATTGCACTCTAGTCAGATTCTCAAACAGTTAAAAAGTCAAAGGTCAACTAGAAAAAAGTCAATGTTGACGTCAGCATGAAATCACCAAAGACACTTCATGATGATGAGATGGCAGAAGCAGGTGATGACAAGTGGCGACCTGTGATTGGGTAGTTGTTGCAGGTGTGGACAAATGCATTACTGACACGTGGCATGTGAGTTGGTTAAATGTGGTGGTGCCACGTGGCCCAGACATGGGCAGCCACGTGGCACCCAGTCAAAAAACATGTGGCAAGTTTAAAAATATGTTTTGAGGTTCATGAGAATGGAACCCGCGACTTGCGATAGGAGGGAAGCACCTTGAGGACAGGCCTAACACCAATGCGCCAAAGGAAGGGCTTGTGTATACAAGCCTACGACCAAATATTTAAAGTGGTTAATGGTCATGTGATCGGAGGAATGGGTTGGGCCCTAGCCCCCAACCCTCAGTGTATCATGTGACATGTCCATAGAACCTAGTTACAAGGGCAAGCATGGGGATGAGGATAATCATTAGCCCTCGAATATCGATTTTTTTCCACAAGACCAGGGGGCTATCCCTTCAAAGGCACATAGATTTTGTCTTAGACTGAGGTCCCATGTGCATGCGCCCGGAAACCAGAAGTTGAGAATTGATTTAAGGCCAACGCTCAGACCTTTGGGCTAGCTCTTGGCCATATGAAGCTTCATATGACCACTAATTGATCGTGTGCACCTGTGATTTGGGGGCTTAAGCCTATATTAAGGTTTTAAAATGGTTTTTTTAACCCTGTTTTGTGTATTTTTAATTGATTTTGCCTGATATAATGACCAGAATTGGTTTTTTGAGGATATATTAACCATTTGCAAGGGGCTTTGATCCCAAAAAGAGGCCATATCTTCAGGGGAAGTTGGAATTCCTCATCTGAGCTTGAAAACTATATAAACCAGGATTTTTGAAGCTTTGAAAAGACTTTTTTATGTAGGGATTTGAAGGAGCAGCTTGTAATTTTTGGCCTTTTCTCATGTTTTGAGAGGCATTTTTCTCATGGTGTTGAGAGGAGTTTGATGATGCATGTATGAATCTGAGCAAGGAGGTCTTTCACAACAGATCTGAAGAATGTTATGTAACAGCAAAGAGCCAATGTAAGAGAACTTGAGCATTTTAAAGAGCATAAAGGAGGTCCTCCACTTGGAAGCGGGCCCGAAGACGTAGCCAACAATTGGTGAACTCCGTTAACAAGTTCTTGTCTCTATTTCTCTTTCTGTTTTGTTGTTATCTTATCTTAATTTGCAGCATGGTTATTAATGGCTGGTCTCTTTAATCATTAATGAGCATCAAGTAAAAGTCACATTTAATATTCCACAACAAGTTAATGAGTTTATGTATTTCGCATTCTTATCGATCCGATGCATAAAGTACAATAAACTAAACTTGCAATTTATCAGTAATACCTATCATTTTTGGATTATTAAATGCTTCGACCACCACCCTAGAAAAGATGGTTGGTGCACTCTTAAAGCCAAAAGGCATCACAGTATACTGGAACGACCCCCATTCTGTTGCAAATGTGGTCTTATGTCGATCTTCCTTAGCAATCCTTATCTGGTGATAGCCTGAAAATCCATCTGTGAATGAGTAAACCTCTTGTCCTCCTACATTATCTAGGACCTTGTCTGTAAAAGGTGTAGGGAATGGGTCATGTAGACATCCATCATTCAACTTCCTTAGGTCTACACAAATTTTGATTTCTCTTGTCTTCTTATCTTGGACCACCATAGAGCTAATCCATTCGGATTCTTCAACAGGTTCTATGATTCATGCTTCCATCATTCTATCCAATTCAAACTTAACTTTCTTCTTATATTTTGGATTCAGTCTGTAAGGTCTCTACTTGATAGGTCTTGCATCTAGTCTCAGAGGGATCTTCATTTCTCCCATGGGCCCTTTAATGCCCTTCATATCTATGAACTTGGTTGGAAACAAGTCCTAATATTCATTTAGTAGCTATGTGATATTGCTAATAGTGGCATCATCCCAATAGTCTCCAATATTTGTTATCTTAGGTGCTTGCTCTGCTCCAATATTAACTTTCTTGATCTTAATAGGTTGTCCAACAAAGGGTAATTCAATCCCAGGCCCTTCTATGTCTCTGTGACCTTCAGTTTCTGCAATGTTTACATCTCTAGGGTCATCATCCTCATCAACATTAATATTGTAGCAATCTTGTAACTGTTGAAGGGGCGCATTCCATTCATCTTCTTCTTTCTCAAAAGGTAGGTTAGGTGCCTCCCCAAAGACCTTTTGTCTTACAATTTGTAAAGCCTAATATATTGTAGGGTACTGACTCTCAAATAAAAATGTAGCTATAAAGTTCTGAGTCATACCATTCCAATGTGTAGTGATGAGGCGCAGTTCTACTTGAAGATACCAGTTGATAGGCATAGTATCCATTGTGTTAATGAACTTATGCACCCATTGTTCTTTAGGAATGTTGCTCCAGGCCTCCTCACAACTTCGCATGCGGTCCTTAGGAAAACTCTGGCCTATGTATTGAACTTCACATCCTTCTGCTTGGTCTGAAAAGTGCACTATCAATAAGGTGCAACATTTAGTCCACTCCGCGATGTTCTTCTTGTGTTCTCCCCACCATCTAGCTGGTGTGGCTTTTAAGGCTTCATCCAGTGCCAACATCCTCTATTGTACTGGTACAATTTTCTCAAATTCAGGTAGAAATGTCTCTAAATGATTCAACCCATAAAATGTTGGAAGGTTACTTACTTCTGTGCCGATCCAATGAACTACTCTGGTCAATCTAGCACATTTCCATGTGGAGACTTCATACATCTTGTTCTGCCAATTTTCTAATGCCTCTTTTGAATATGATGAACATGCACTTTCACTTCTCCAACTAAGATTTCCATCGGTTGTAGGATTAATGTAATAATGTTGTCTTGTTGTCATCTTGTAAATGTTCTCTAGCTCATATGCATGGTCTTCTTCTCGTATAGGTTCTTTTTATTTGTGACCTTCATCTGCATCCAGAGGTGCAATGACTTTAAGGCCATTACCTTCAAATGTCATTCTTCTCTTCTTTAGTTCAACACTAGTCGAATTGTTGAAAGCCCAATCAATTCCTAACAGCGTGGGATAAAGATAGTTATGATCAACAATCTCAATTACTTCGAAGTCTGCAAATGTCCTTACCGCATCGAGGTTTATAGGGACATGCTCTAATATTCCAAAGGGGCTCACCGCCTATTGATTAGCCATCCTGAGCCTGATAGGAGAGTAAATCAGTCTAGGTTTTCCCATCAGTGCCCAAGTTTGCTTCGTCATAACATTGACTTCTGATCCCAAGTCAAGGACCACATAGTCCACATCGTAGTCTCCAATCTGAGCACTAAGGTGTAATTCCTTGTTTGTTCTCATTTTCCTTGATACTTGATTCACAGCTCTACTCAACATAGGATCTATTTTTCCAATTTCATACTGTCTTACCAAGTGTTGTAGCTCCTGTACAACCTTTTCATCTTTAATTAAACATGTATATAAGAATTCCATTATCTTAATTACCTCTTTTCCTTGTCCATCTATAGCAGACTGATCAAATGTTGGTGGAATTTCGCATTCCCTTACTTCTGGTTGTGCCTTAGATGAAGAAGCTTGTCCTTCTACAAAATCTTTCCTTGCTTCCTCAAAAGTATGCCTCTCTCTCCTTGGGTCAAACAATTGTGCCCTCTCTGCATGTCTTATGATCCCTAATCCTTCTACAATCTTTCCTGGGGTCACTCTGTCTTCTCCTGTAACAGTGCCTCCTCTAGTAATAACAACAACTCTGGGGTCCTCACCATGAGGTTCTATTGATATTAGTTGAACTTGATGGTTTCCTCCTCCTCTCTCCTATAGTTTGGCCAACAATACTGGACAATCTTCAATGACATGATCGAAGAAGTTACAATAGTTTCAAGTGGTACAAGGGTTCTAACAATCCCTTGCTAAATGTCCTGGTTGTGCGCAGTTATAACAGATGATTTGTCCTCTACCTCGACCCATACCTCCTCCTCCTCCTCTTCCTCTGAATCCACTGCGAGGGATGAAGTTTCTTCTTCCTAGGGAGTTGAACTACACATTATTTCCTTCTTGTTGTGTTTCTCCTTGAATCCTATATGTATCCCTTGATATTTCATGTAAGAAATCATAAGCCCTACAATCCTTCTCATTGTGTCCCACAAACTTATAGAATGTGAAGTAAATATTGGTAGGTGTATGGACATATTTTTTCATATAATAACATTCACTAGGGTGATATCTCGTTCTACATGCCTCGCACCAGGGTACAGTAGCCTGTTTCAAAGGAATGGGTGCTCCAGAGGCCAAGTATTCATGAAATAAAGGACAATTCTCCTTGTCATGGCCCTCTGATTTACATCAAATGCACCAGATATCTTCTCTTTTCTCTTTTCTCTTTTCCTTTATCTTTCTTCATATCTTCGACCTATAAGGATAAACTAGTTAACTTATTCAAGATTTGACTCATACCTAGGCTAGATTCTCCTATAGGGGTTGCTTCTAGTTTCATGGCAATCTCCAATGCTTAAGCCTGCAAAGCGACCTTCTATTGCATCGGAGGAACTCTGATGTATGGAAAGAGAGAAGCGATGAACCATTATTTATTATGTTCGTTTGGAATCTGGAAACTCAACCGACCTGTTAGGGTCTTAAATCTCTGATCAAACTCCCAAACAGGTTCAGGTACCTTCTACTTGATTTCTTTCAGCTCTGTAATGCACTTCGATTCTAACTTAGGTTTCTTGAATTCTGCACTCAACACAGTCTTAATGTCATTCAGTGGTTTAGGTTGTTCAGGTCTTGAAACAAACTTCATGTACCAGTTCAGAGCATGATCCCTCAAGGTAGTACTAAACTGATTTCTCTTAACATCTTCGCCAATGACTTGCTTGATGCTCCATACGGCTTCGCATAAGAACTAGTGTTGGTCAGGATCTTCAAATCTGTCTCCCCTGAAGATGGGTAACCTCATTTCATCTGCCATAGATATTCCTTGGTTTCTTGATTGAGTATGTACTAAACTGTTGGTAACAATACTCTATTGGCGTTGACTACTTTGGGTACTCAGGTTACTTACTGCTTCTAAAACAACAGGAGGAATAACCATAATTACTTCAACAATAGGCATGGTTCCTGAAGGTTATGGCTCTCCTTGGCGATGTTATTCAGATTCTACTTCCTCTATTCTTGTGGACTCCGAATGCTCTTCGTCTGTTAGATCTGCTTCTTCTCCACTGTAGAATCCCTCGTCTCCGTAGTTTTTCTTAAATAGGTTTGCAAGAGGAACCTCTCTGAACAATCTCCCACTGCGTGTGAGTCCAGCCTCTGTGTCATTGTCGCTGTCTGAATTTTTGAACATTAGCTTCAGTGTATCTTCAGGATATTCTTCTCATGCAATAACATCTTAATCCTCAGCTTCAAAAAGTGTAGGAACTTCCCTCTAGGTCCCTTAAAGAAGTACCTCTCTGCTTGATTGTATGATTTGACTCTGTCAATAGAAAACTCAGTAATGTACCCTCCAATAGTGCTATCAAACTAGAGATCCACTGCATTAGACACAAAGTTATCAACTCTCTTGACCTTCTTGATTAACACTGTTGTCCAAACCATAGGTGGTCTAGATCTGATCTCAAACTGGGTATCTACTAATTTGGCTAACCACTCGTATAACTCCTTATGAACTTCTCCAAAGAAAATCTCATGTATGTCGGTAAAGATGTACCTTCCCTACCAATCTTTTGTACTAATGCTAGGGTTCTTGTTCTGGGCTTTAGTGAAGTCCTTTTCTTGTTCCTCTATCCACTTCTGAATTTTTGTGTTCGATGAAAACCACCTTGACATTCCCTCAAAAAGATCCTGGTCCCGGAAACGGAACCATTTGTTGGCACAGGGGCAGACCCAGGGTTCAACTCTTACAACACACCAACAAGCCCTAACTATTGGCCCTTTTGGCAACACCTGCAAAGCAAATGCAATCTCACCTGAAGTAGCAATAAGGGGTTGCAGGACACAGGTATTTACAACTAGAGGAAATGCAAAGTGGATCCAGAGCAACAACATGCAACATTCTAGTTATTCTTTATCCCACTTAAGCCTACTTCGCAAGTTATATCTTTGGTCTAACACAACAATGCAATAAAAGTATAACATATGGAAAATAACATAGCATAAATCACACAAAACAGCAAGATATACATGGTTCACCCTTTCCATAGGGCTACATCCACAGAACTGTGTTTCTTGATATATTATGTGAAAACATACAGTTCTATCTGCGCACTTAGCTGCAGATCTCTATCTCGCTTTCTCTCTTCACTCCCTGAGCACCCAACTGCAGGGTCAATCTTTGCACCCAGCTAAAGATCTTACAATACAGTCTCAATACTGCTCTCAACAACAACACTCAACAATGAAAAACCACAACCATAGTGTCAATGAACCAACTATTGAGAAACCCTCTCGACTATCCTAGACCTTTATTTATACATTACATGGCAAAAGTCTAGGTGTCAAAACCCTAAATCCAAAACCCTAGGTCCACTTAACTCGTGCTTTAAGGGCTTCGCCAGCCTGTCCTTCCTTCTTTTCCGTGAGGTGCTCCAAACCACTCATCAGTGTCTTCTTCTGCTTGTTGAGTTGTCCACGATGCATCTTCCTTACTGCTTTATCTTCCTCGATCTTCTCTTCCAACGACTAGCTTTTCCTTTCTTTTCTCCTTTTTTTCTGTTTCTTTTCCCACTTCGACCCTTCCTCAATTTATGTGCCTTCCGTGTAGTTCATACTTCGCCTTTCTTCCTTAATCTTCGCTTCCTTACCTAACCAAGGGCCAACAACATACCATCATGTTTGCGTTCATTTTGGGCTACCACGGACCACCATGAACCCACCAAAAAAACATATAACTCTATCAGGTTGTCAAAGCAGGAAAACTACTTTAGCAAGGCAAGTGGCTCATCAAGGTTCAGATTCAACAAGAGTTTCTCCATCTTCTGAGGGAATTT
>JZKD02S2441607.1:15837-27532 GCA_000966675.3 Picea glauca
TCCTATGGTAGAAGATAGATATGATTCATCCCCTCCCTTCTATACATCACTGAACATACATGATAAGGTGTTGCATAACTTTTTGATGGACTCAGGGGCATCTCATAATCTTACGCCCAAAACTGTCATGGAGGAACTCGAGTTATAAATCACTAAATCTTATCATGATTTGTATTCCTTTGACTCGAGGAGGGTGAACTGTCTTGGGGTCATCAAATATTTGGTTGTGACCTTGTTTCAGCTGCCCATGACAAGTGTGGTCATGGATATTGTGGTGGTCGATGTTCCTCCCAAGTTCAATATGCTATTGTCAAGATATTGGATAAAAATACTTGGAGGAACCTTGCAAATGGACCTCACATATGATACCATCCCTGTGTTCGGATGGGAGCATAGGAGATTGTAAAAAGAAGATCAGTTGGCCTACATTATCAGTGATGAAGAAGACCCCACCAATCATCCTATCTTTTCCCTTGATACTGAGTTGGGATCCATCTTATTGCAGCACATTGATGCCCTGGAACCTCCTCTTAGGATCAGAAAGCCCATTACTCTCTATGAAGATCCTTCTCTAATTTCCTCCATTTGGAAAATGTTTTTTTGATGAAGCCTCTTCTAGAGAAGGTGTTGGTGCTGGAGTAGTCTTGGTTTCCCCTTCTTAGGAAACTATATGTGTCCTACAAGTTAGAATTTGAAATTAAAAATAATGTAGCAGAGTATGAAGATCTTTTTTTGGGCTTAAGGGCTGCAAAAGACATGGGTATCAAGGAAATACCTGTGTTTGGGGATGCTAAGTTGATTGTCCAACAGATCATAAATAATTATTAAGCTAAGAATACTAGGCTTAGAACTTATAGAAATGAAGTGTGGGACCTGATTGATAGTTTTTTCTTGGCCTTCAACATTTCATTCACTCCGAGAGAGGAAAAAATAGTGGTTGATTCTTTGGCTGTTTCAGTGAGAAATTTCAGAGTTCATGTTGGCCATTGACCAATTTTTGAGGAACACTTGGTCATATTTGACCATTTTTGGGACTTCGACAGCCTATCAAAGATGGAGCACCAAGCGAAGAAGAGATCATGGGATCTTGGTCCACTTTTGGGCCCCTTTTAGTGTTTTGGGTTAATGTAATGGGAAAGGGATGTCAGTCTATGGGCTTACCCATGCTTAGGCCCACTTTTGTAATGTATAAATAGAAGGATAGGTAATGTAAGAAGTAGTAGATGTGATTTGTTAGTGAAATTGGTAGTGCATCTATGTGATTCTGAATAAGTGCTCTGTGCGAGCTGTGTAAGGCTTGCAAGGCTAAGTGCAAGTTACTGTGTGGTTGATATAGAAAGCTAAGTGTTGTAACGCAAGGAAGAAGGATCTAGCGAGATGCATAGATCTTCTATCCTATGCGAAGAAGGGTTTTGGAGGCTTTGTTCTTGTAACTTGAAGATGATAATAAAGAAGAAGATATTGTGGACGTATTCCCAGGGGGGGGGTCAACCATGTAAATTTGTGTGTTATGCTTCAATGTGTTTATATTTTCTTATGTTATGTGCTTTGATATATCCACTTATGCTTTGTGATTCTTAGATATATATGATTGTTAGATCTGATGTGTATGAGGATGCTTAGTGGTGATGTGATCTACAGGATATGATCTGGGTTACTATGGTTAAGTGATGAAACACTGTAAATCTGAGTATTCGTCGTGAAGCTATGTGTTGTCTACAAAGTATAATAAGGGTTAAATACTAATGAATGATTTATGCTAATTCCCATGTAAAAGATATAATCACATATCTATGTCCCAACTAAGGTTGCAGACACCTGAGTCTTGCAACCACCCCTACCTCTACCTTGGGTGAGACTTCATCTTCTTCGTAGGTGTTTCCGAAAGGGTAGGTAGTTAGAGATTTGTTGGTGCGCTCTTGAGCATTGAAACCTAGGTCTACCCCTATGCCAATAAATGGTTCTGTTGCCGGGACCTGAAACTGTGATTGTTGGGAACTGAGGAAGAAGAAACTTTGTGCAAAATAAATATCTGTGTGTAGATCTGTTTCCCTAGTGCGCATCTTTTTACCAACCTATAAATCTTTGTTCCAAGAATAAGGTCAGATCTGAATAAAGGAAGATCATACTTGAAGAAAATAAGCGAGATCTGAACACTCTGTGCTCTAAGAAAAGTAAAAGTGGGAATTTCTTAAAGAAAGAGGTTAGATCTGTAGAAAAGAGGTAAGACATGTAAGTCATGTGCTCTAATAAAGGTAAGAATAGTTAAAAGTTATTATATTTGGAAGCTTTGTGCTCTGTAGAAGTAAGATAAGTGAAATTTTTTGTTTCTAGAGCATGGATCTAGGTATGTTTGATAGATTCAGTCCTAGATTAAATCCTAGGGAATTAATATATGAAAGAAATTTTGATATGAATAGATTTATTAAGAATAATGATAGATATGTTATACCTGTGCATAGAAAAAAAATTTCTACTAACAAATGGATGCAGGATCCTAGAAAGAATTTTTTGTAGGCTAGCTACCATGATCCTAGTGCACAGTACAGAAGAAGTTGGGGATCATTTAAGAGAAAGAGAGGATTGACCCTATGTTATAGTTGCAGAAAACCAAGCCTTCTAGCTAAGGAATGCCGTGGTGGAAAACCCAGTTTTCTTTGTTGCAAAGCTTTGGACCATGAAGTATTGAATTTCCCTGGAATGATTGCTAAGCTTGAAAGAATGAATCTGCATGAAGAAAACCCTAGGATAGCCCCAGAAATAGTAGAACCCTAGAAAGAATAAGAGAAAGTATTAATACAAATGAAAGAAACCCTGAAGGAACATAAAGATGTCTGATTACCACATATCTTCAAATAAAAGGAACAAGTCAAAGAAAGAATAGGGGACTTCGACATTGACTGTATTCTTGATGAAGAAACACAAGTGAACATTATTCTAGAAAGAACTTGGGAAGCTATAGGGAAGCCTGCCATGATTCCTTCACTGGTAGGAATAGGAATATTCAAAGGAAAACTGATGATGTTATGTGGAAAACTCGCTCAGATACCTATGACAGTCAATGGAACTTCGACAGAAGAAGATTTTGAGATTATAAATTTTATTGAGGACGACGCCCCATTCACTATGTTACTTGGAAAACCTTGTATTGACAGAGATCAAGCCATAAAGAAGGAAGAATAAAAGGTATTGCAACAATAGAGACAAGAGATAAAATATTTCATGACCAGAAGGATCGCGTAGTTGATTGAGGAACAGGAGAATAAATCAAAGCTATTTGACACTAGAAGCTCAGATGTCAAAGAATTATGGGACTCACAAAATATTGGAGTATCTGTACCAGATATAAACGAAGTAGTTCTCCTGAGTCTTGGGAAATACCCTCATCATCATGAAGTGACTATGCCCAAGGAAAATAAGAATCAGAATGAGAAAAGAACTACCAAGACGAAGCTCATCGGGAAGAAGGCTAGAAAGCTAAGTAAAAAGAGAGATCAGATCGACATGCTATAGAGGGTTCCAGAGGGAACCTCTCCAAAATAAACATTGCAAAATTAGAGCTTAGTTGGGATATCAGAACAGTGACATGGGTCACTTTGCCATGGCAAAAGAATATAGCCATTGGAGACCGATATATCCGTTCGACTGTCGCTCCGAACGCATTGAAAATCATTGATGGCTCATCACTAGACGATTATACCATGACATAAACAGAGTTAAGGAAGCACCATATCCATTGCAAACGATTTGTTACAGAGTTACTTACTTAATCCATCGCACCATGCACGAAAGACACTTTTTCTAATCGTGAATTTGACTCCGTAGACTACCTGAATTGTTAACAGTGATTACTCCACCTTTATTCTCTACCCTACTACAATACCTACGTTACTTTGAGAACTCGAGCTATTGAACCTAAGTGTATATGTCTGACAAATATAGCGCAGTTGAAGAATATGTAAGAGAGGTTCTTGCTAGCCTCATAACCGAAAGTGTCATGTCATAGCGAGGAATGTCTACAGGTTTATAGGCATCATCGACGAGAGGAGTGCAAGCCTCCTAGTCAACTTCTCGAGCAGGAAGATCCCAAGCTAACATAGAAATAAGAACCAAACATAAAGACAATATGTCCAACGCGAAGTTGGTTCCATCCATCCTACCTGCTTACATACCACCTCGTAGTGGTGCGATCAACAGAGATAGTGTGCCTAGAGACTTTGAGTACACTCTAGTCACTGCATACTTGCTGAAAGGAGTACGCGCAGTCTGCACAGATCATGACAAGATTGCATCATTGAATTTTAGTGACTTCAACCTAGGGGATCATAAAGTTTACAACATACTTTCCCCGTACAAGTACCTAACTAGAACCAAGTGAAATAATTTGAATATCATCCCTCAACAATGGACGATGAACCTCGTGCAGTCTACTCTGCTCAACATTATGAAGATACCGCACTTCGATAGACACTAGAAGATGAATTCTTGTGTGAATCTATTGCTGGAAAGTTACCATGGAGGATACTTATGGTTGAACCATTGCATAACAATTGATCCAACATTGATCAATCGGATCATCGGGCTTAGCATGTAGGGCCCTGATCCCCATGATTACTATCCTGGAAAGACCGTGGATCGCACTCTTGATAAGAATATCAAAGAAGCCTATGGCGATGTTGAGAAAGGCATGCGAGGCTACAAGGTAGATTATATTGAAAATGGTGCAGTGTGCCTCACCTGTCAACTGACTGCAGGGAAGTTGGTATGCAATAATCGACCCATGCAAGTATCTGAATTTGTAGTTGACCTTGCAGGGAAGTGCAGAGAGGGACTATAGATGAACTGGGAAATGTACCTGGTGAATCAAGTAGATATTGACTACAAATAATCCTAGGATCAGGGGCATGAATTTCATTTTAGCTAGCTCTTGATACTTATACCTTTCATTGCATGGGAGCTACCGGAAGGTGCAACCTTCCCCGACATTGACCCCTTTGAACCACTAATTACGAAGTTCAGTACACTGTGGTACTCGAACAACATGAAAAATCAGTGGAAATCCAATTCTATATTTCATACCTACTACACCCAGTTGAAGCTCTCCATCCATTCTGAGCCTCGCATGACCCCGAATACTTTACACAGGTTTCAACCTTTGATAAAGTTTAGTGCAGACCGCCATTTTATATATATTACAGCATGTGTTGATGAGAACAAGGAAAAAATTCAGTCTTATTATAAGATGACAGAAGAAGACCTGGAGGAAATCACGAAGGAATGGTCGGTGAACCTCCTTATTCCAACAGACCCCGCAGAAGTGTCCGACATTGATAGCCCAGAAGCTATGCAGAATACACCTGGGCCCAGTAAGACAAATAAAACAAAGAAGACAAAGAAGGATGAGGAAATCCAAGATGTAGACAACAGATCTGTAAGAACCACATCCATTACACCAAATCAAGGAGGTAATGGCGAAGACTTAGAGGAATTTGAACAGAGGCCAGGAGATGAAGTAGAGATCATAAAGAAAAGGAAGGGTTTGCCTCTGGAACCTTCCTCCCGAAAGAAATCAAAATCACCTATGACTAAGCTGAAGACCACACTCACTCCAGATGGCTTCAGTTTTCTCATCGCAGCTATGAATGAAGCTATAGAAGAGATAACAGAAAAGAAGGAAGATAAGCAAGAGACAATGTACAACATAATCGAGATCGATCTCCAAGGAGTACAACAAGCTCTCTAGTCTAGCCACGCAGTCTCCTCTGTTCCCCTGCTAGAAGGAACAACAAAAGAAGGAAATCAACCAGTTCAACTTCGCAATATTGTTGACACAGTCGAAGTACGCCTTTGAAAGGCACAAGAAGAAACAACACAGGCCACCTAGGCCTTAAATCAAGCACAGAAGGAAATAATCGAGCAACACTGAGCCGCGCAACAAGAGAAGGACACTCTTCAAGTGAAATTTGAAGAACACATAGTGAAGATCCAAAAAGATAAAGAGCATCTACTCACGAAGAAGATTGGGATTGAAGAAGCAGTCAACAGAGCACTTCTCTCTGTGACTGGCTTAGAACATAAAGTAGAGGACCCCATGGAATGCCAAGTGATGATGCTTGTGGAAGTTATTCAACAACTTCAACAAAGAGTCATGGACTTAGATCTTCATACCATACCACAGACTCCACAAGAAGTGTGTGACCAATGCGAAATAAATTCCCAGAGCACCATACAAAGGATTAAAGCACTCACTGAGGAATGCAAACAGTTAATTAGCAGAAGTGCACAGATCTACAAGAACCTAAAAAAGAACCCAAAAGTGCATAAATTGGAGTCACANTTCATGTTGGCCATTGACCAATTTTTGAGGAACACTTGGTCATATTTGACCATTTTTGGGACTTCGACAGCCTATCAAAGATGGAGCACCAAGCGAAGAAGAGATCATGGGATCTCAGTCCACTTTTGGGCCCCTTTTAGTGTTTTGGGTTAATGTAATGGGAAAGGGATGTCAGTCTATGGTCTTACCCACGCTTAGGCCCACTTTTGTAATGTATAAATAGAAGGATAGGCAATGTAAGAAGTAGTAGATGTGATTTGTTAGTGAAATTGGTAGTGCATCTATGTGATTCTGAATAAGTTCTCTGTGCGAGCTGTGTAAGGCTTGCAAGGCTAAGTGCAAGTTACTGTGTGGTTGATATAGAAAGCTAAGTGTTGTAATGCAAGGAAGAAGGATCTAGCGAGATGCATAGATCTTCTATCCTATGCGAAGAAGGGTTTTGGAGGCTTTGTGCTTGTAACTTGAAGATGATAATAAAGAAGAAGATATTGTGGATGTATTCCCAGGGGGGGGGTCAACCATGTAAATTTGTGTGTTATGCTTCAATGTGTTTATCTTTTCTTATGTTATGTGCTTTGATATATCCACTTATGCTCTGTGCTTCTTAGATATATATGTTTGTTAGATCTGATGTGTATGAGGATGCTTAGTGGTGATCTACATGATATGATCTGGGTTACTATGGTTAAGTGATGAAACACTGTAAATCTGAGTATTCGTTGTGAAGCTATGTGTTGTCTACAAAGTATAATAAGGGTTAAATACTAATGAATGATTTATGCTAATTCCCATGTAAAAGATATAATCACATATCTATGTCCCAGCTAAGGTTGCAGACACCTGAGTCTTTCAACCACCCCTACCTCTACCTTGGGTGAGACTTCATCTGCTTCGTAGGTGTTTCCGAAAGGGTAGGTAGTTAGAGCTTTGTTGGTGCGCTCTTGAGCATTGAAACCTAGGTCTGCCCCTATGCCAACAAATGGTTCTGTTGCCGGGACCTGAAACTGTGATTGTTGGGAACTGAGGAAGAAGAAATTCTGTGCAAAAGAAATATCTGTGTGTATATCTGTTTCCCTAGTGCGCATCTTTTTACCAACCTATAAAGCTTTGTTCCAAGAATAAGGTCAGATCTGAATAAAGGAAGATCATATCTGAAGAAAATAAGCAAGATCTGAACACTCTGTGCTCTAAGAAAAGTAAAAGTGGGAATTTCTTAAAGAAAGAGGTTAGATCTATAGAAAAGAGGTAAGACATGTAAGTCATGTGCTCTAATAAAAGTAAGAATAGTTAAAAGTTATTATATCTGGAATCTTTGTGGTCTGTAGAAGTAAGATAAGTGAAATTTTTTGTTTCTAGAGCATGGATCTAGGTATGTTTGATAGATTCAGTCCTAGATTAAATCCTAGGGAATTAATATATGAAATAAAGTTTGATATGAATAGATCTATTAAGAATAATGATAGATATGTTATACCTGTGCATAGAAAGAATTTTTCTACTAACAAATGGATGAAGGATCCTAGAAAGAATTTTTTGTAGGCTAGCTACCATGATCCTAGTGCACAGTACATAAGAAGTTGGGGATCATTTAAGAGAAAGAGAGGATTGACCCTATGTTACAGTTACAGAAAACCAAGCCTTCTAGCTAAGGAATGCCCTGGTGGAAAACCCAGTTGTCTTTGTTGCAAAGCTTTGGACCATGAAGTATTGGATTTCCCTAGAATGATTGCTAAGCTTGAAAGAATGAATCTGCATGAAGAAAACCCTAGGACAGCCCCGGAAATAGTAGAACCCTAGAAAGAATAAGAGAAAGTATTAATACAAATGAAAGAAACCCTGAAGGAACATAAAGATGTCTGATTACCAGATATCTTCAAATAAAAGGAACAAGTCAAAGAAAGAATAGGGGACTTCGACATTGACTGTATTCTTGATGAAGAAACACAAGTGAACATTATTCTAGAAAGAACTTGGGAAGCTATAGGGAAGCCTGCCATGATTCCTTCACTGGTAGGAATAGGAATATTCAAAGGAAAACTGATGATGTTATGTGGAAAACTCGCTCAGATACCTATGACAGTCAATGGAACTTCGACAGAAGAAGATTTTGAGATTATAAATTTTATTGAGGACGACGCCCCATTCACTATGTTACTTGGAAAACCTTGTATTGACAGAGATCAAGCCATAAAGAAGGAAGAATAAAAGGTATTGCAACAATAGAGACAAGAGATAAAATATTTCATGACCAGAAGGATCGCGTAGTTGATTGAGGAACAGGAGAATAAATCAAAGCTATTTGACACTAGAAGCTCAGATGTCAAAGAATTATGGGACTCACAAAATATTGGAGTATCTGTACCAGATATAAACGAAGTAGTTCTCCTGAGTCTTGGGAAATACCCTCATCATCATGAAGTGACTATGCCCAAGGAAAATAAGAATCAGAATGAGAAAAGAACTACCAAGACGAAGCTCATCGGGAAGAAGGCTAGAAAGCTAAGTAAAAAGAGAGATCAGATCGACATGCTATAGAGGGTTCCAGAGGGAACCTCTCCAAAATAAACATTGCAAAATTAGAGCTTAGTTGGGATATCAGAACAGTGACATGGGTCACTTTGCCATGGCAAAAGAATATAGCCATTGGAGACCGATATATCCGTTCGACTGTCGCTCCGAACGCATTGAAAATCATTGATGGCTCATCACTAGACGATTATACCATGACATAAACAGAGTTAAGGAAGCACCATATCCATTGCAAACGATTTGTTACAGAGTTACTTACTTAATCCATCGCACCATGCACGAAAGACACTTTTTCTAATCGTGAATTTGACTCCGTAGACTACCTGAATTGTTAACAGTGATTACTCCACCTTTATTCTCTACCCTACTACAATACCTACGTTACTTTGAGAACTCGAGCTATTGAACCTAAGTGTATATGTCTGACAAATATAGCGCAGTTGAAGAATATGTAAGAGAGGTTCTTGCTAGCCTCATAACCGAAAGTGTCATGTCATAGCGAGGAATGTCTACAGGTTTATAGGCATCATCGACGAGAGGAGTGCAAGCCTCCTAGTCAACTTCTCGAGCAGGAAGATCCCAAGCTAACATAGAAATAAGAACCAAACATAAAGACAATATGTCCAACGCGAAGTTGGTTCCATCCATCCTACCTGCTTACATACCACCTCGTAGTGGTGCGATCAACAGAGATAGTGTGCCTAGAGACTTTGAGTACACTCTAGTCACTGCATACTTGCTGAAAGGAGTACGCGCAGTCTGCACAGATCATGACAAGATTGCATCATTGAATTTTAGTGACTTCAACCTAGGGGATCATAAAGTTTACAACATACTTTCCCCGTACAAGTACCTAACTAGAACCAAGTGAAATAATTTGAATATCATCCCTCAACAATGGACGATGAACCTCGTGCAGTCTACTCTGCTCAACATTATGAAGATACCGCACTTCGATAGACACTAGAAGATGAATTCTTGTGTGAATCTATTGCTGGAAAGTTACCATGGAGGATACTTATGGTTGAACCATTGCATAACAATTGATCCAACATTGATCAATCGGATCATCGGGCTTAGCATGTAGGGCCCTGATCCCCATGATTACTATCCTGGAAAGACCGTGGATCGCACTCTTGATAAGAATATCAAAGAAGCCTATGGCGATGTTGAGAAAGGCATGCGAGGCTACAAGGTAGATTATATTGAAAATGGTGCAGTGTGCCTCACCTGTCAACTGACTGCAGGGAAGTTGGTATGCAATAATCGACCCATGCAAGTATCTGAATTTGTAGTTGACCTTGCAGGGAAGTGCAGAGAGGGACTATAGATGAACTGGGAAATGTACCTGGTGAATCAAGTAGATATTGACTACAAATAATCCTAGGATCAGGGGCATGAATTTCATTTTAGCTAGCTCTTGATACTTATACCTTTCATTGCATGGGAGCTACCGGAAGGTGCAACCTTCCCCGACATTGACCCCTTTGAACCACTAATTACGAAGTTCAGTACACTGTGGTACTCGAACAACATGAAAAATCAGTGGAAATCCAATTCTATATTTCATACCTACTACACCCAGTTGAAGCTCTCCATCCATTCTGAGCCTCGCATGACCCCGAATACTTTACACAGGTTTCAACCTTTGATAAAGTTTAGTGCAGACCGCCATTTTATATATATTACAGCATGTGTTGATGAGAACAAGGAAAAAATTCAGTCTTATTATAAGATGACAGAAGAAGACCTGGAGGAAATCACGAAGGAATGGTCGGTGAACCTCCTTATTCCAACAGACCCCGCAGAAGTGTCCGACATTGATAGCCCAGAAGCTATGCAGAATACACCTGGGCCCAGTAAGACAAATAAAACAAAGAAGACAAAGAAGGATGAGGAAATCCAAGATGTAGACAACAGATCTGTAAGAACCACATCCATTACACCAAATCAAGGAGGTAATGGCGAAGACTTAGAGGAATTTGAACAGAGGCCAGGAGATGAAGTAGAGATCATAAAGAAAAGGAAGGGTTTGCCTCTGGAACCTTCCTCCCGAAAGAAATCAAAATCACCTATGACTAAGCTGAAGACCACACTCACTCCAGATGGCTTCAGTTTTCTCATCGCAGCTATGAATGAAGCTATAGAAGAGATAACAGAAAAGAAGGAAGATAAGCAAGAGACAATGTACAACATAATCGAGATCGATCTCCAAGGAGTACAACAAGCTCTCTAGTCTAGCCACGCAGTCTCCTCTGTTCCCCTGCTAGAAGGAACAACAAAAGAAGGAAATCAACCAGTTCAACTTCGCAATATTGTTGACACAGTCGAAGTACGCCTTTGAAAGGCACAAGAAGAAACAACACAGGCCACCTAGGCCTTAAATCAAGCACAGAAGGAAATAATCGAGCAACACTGAGCCGCGCAACAAGAGAAGGACACTCTTCAAGTGAAATTTGAAGAACACATAGTGAAGATCCAAAAAGATAAAGAGCATCTACTCACGAAGAAGATTGGGATTGAAGAAGCAGTCAACAGAGCACTTCTCTCTGTGACTGGCTTAGAACATAAAGTAGAGGACCCCATGGAATGCCAAGTGATGATGCTTGTGGAAGTTATTCAACAACTTCAACAAAGAGTCATGGACTTAGATCTTCATACCATACCACAGACTCCACAAGAAGTGTGTGACCAATGCGAAATAAATTCCCAGAGCACCATACAAAGGATTAAAGCACTCACTGAGGAATGCAAACAGTTAATTAGCAGAAGTGCACAGATCTACAAGAACCTAAAAAAGAACCCAAAAGTGCATAAATTGGAGTCACA
>JZKD02S2441629.1:0-13075 GCA_000966675.3 Picea glauca
ATGGATTTTATTGTGGGACTCCCAGAAGCAGGCACTGAATCAGTCATCATGTGGTTGTTGACTGTCTTTCAAAAGCTGCTCATTTTTGTGCCCTAACTCATCCTTAGTGGCCCAACCCTTCATGGATCAGATATCCAAGCTACAAGGTATTCCCACTTCTCTTGTCTTGTATTGGTAGCCCACATTTACCACCAATTTTTGGCATGTACTATTTAAACTTTTAGGTGCACAGCTAAATAAGAACACTGTATATCACCCTTAAGCTGATGTTCAAAAATAAGTGTTCAACAAGTGCATAGAAACCTATTTGAGATGTTTTGCTTCCGAAAAACCGCACCAATGGGCACAATGGCTTCCCCTTGCCAAATGGCGGTACAACACCTCTTATCATGGAGCAACCAAAATGACACCATATTAAGATAATTATGGAAAAAAACCCTTATCAGTAGCATCCTATGTACCATGAACCTCCAAGGTTCATGTAGTAGATCGAACACTTCACACTAGAGAAACCATTATCCATGTCCTCAAGGACAACTTGTTTATGGTGCAAAATCGAATTAAACAACAAGCTGACCAACACATATCTTAACATTCTTTTGATGAAGGGGATAAAGTGTTTCTTCGCTTGCAACCTTATAAATAGACATAACTCAAAGACAAAGTTCCCCAGAAGTTGGCTCCCAAGTTCTATGGTCCCTATCAGATCATACAATGCTTTGGTTAGGTCATCTACAAGTTGGTTATCCCAACCCACTCCAAGATTCCTCTTGTCTTTCATGTGTCTTGTTTGAAGAAAGTTGTGGGATTAAATTGCAAAGTTCATACCAACCTATCAAAACTTGATGAATAAGGTTCCATTTGGCTACAACTAGAAGAAACATTAGATACTAGAGAGCACTGATTGCGCCATTGGATGATCAAGGAAGTATTGATCTAGTGGAAATATATGCAACCGAAATATGCCACATGGGAACTGACAATGGTGCTTTAACATTGTGGACAATGGTGCTTTTGAAGGGGGAGGGCATGTTAGGGTCCTACCTTAATCCCCTTACTTAGATATTTTATTAATGTATGAGACCACCTTCCTTGAATAAGGCATATTAAATAGTTATTTAATAGTCACTCATTGTAATAAAGGGCCCTTTTTAGTAATAATACCCAAATTAGTTGGTTGACCCTTAGTATAAGTGACCCATAGGTAGTTAATATTCTCCATGGATAGTGATATATTGAGTAGAAGGTTATGTATTATTTTATCAAGAATTGTTGGCAATATGGCAATACACGTTGGCATTGATGGCATTGGTACTGATGAAAATATATGAGAGACATTGTTGTTCATTGGCATTGACAATATTAACTCTACTGCATAATCATGACTGATATAGGGATACTAAGGCTGCATATTGTTCAGACAGATGTGAAGAACATGATGACATATCTGCTTGATAAATGCTTCAAATATGAGACCTCTTTAAGTACAGGGAGCCCCACATGCCTTGCAAAGGTTCTTGGTATTGTTGCTCTGCCATGCAATCTGCTGAAGTGTGAAGATGTAGTGAGTGTAATCAGACAATAGGCTAGAACAAGAAAGAAGACAGAGTAGATGACTATGATGACAAAGTTGTTATTAATACAAGGGATGTATGTGGCATATAAGAACATGAATTTGTGCAGAAGGTTATTGAAATGTATGACAAGTATCTGGATTGTGTAAAGCATGCATTTCAAAATGATCAATGTATTTATAAAGGCTTTACATGAAGAATTTTTGGTAATATGCAATAAAAAGTCGAACTAAGCACAATTGCAGAGTTGTTGGCAAAGTTTTGTGATAATATACTTAAGAAGGCTAGCATTGGCAAAATGAGGACGATGATTTTTTTTAAGTGGTCTCAAATATTTCAAATCTTCATCACATCAATATTGTAGAGCCTGTTGGTTATTGTGTTGAGCACAACCAACATTTACTTGTTTATGAATACATGAGTAATGGAACTCTTCATGACATACTCCATTCAGGGGATGAGCTGAGCAAGAAATTCTCATGGAATGTTCGTGTCAGGATTTCTATGATGCTATTGGAGAACCCATTGTTAGTAAACAAGTTATTATCATCCAAGAGATAATGAACACAGTTCATTTTTGCTGGCAACTTTTCATCTCCTAGATTCATCTTATCTACTGCATTAACAGTTTCAAAAACACTTTCTATGCTTTAGTCTATTGGAATCAAAGTGTCTGCATTTGATGCTTTAATTTGCAGCAGTGGGAGCCAACTTTTATATACAATTGGTGAAAATCTAGATTCATCCATATATTCAGATCCAGACTATGATTCACATATTGATTATCGCTAGGGTGTAGAAAAAATGAGAAAAAGCATGATAAAATTGATAGGTCTAGAGAATTCTCGGTTCCTAGTGGAAGAGGTTGAAGCCTCTAACTCCCATTGCTTGGCCTATCAAGTCAAGAACATATCCACTGCTCCCAAAGTAGATGAGCTGAGGTGACAACTGAGAATGAGATATTTGATATCCCACGTGGTTTATACTCAAAATTGTTCCTGGCTGTGTGTGCTGCCTCTTCATGCTTCAATATTTCAAGCTTTAAGGTATTTGTATGTTCGGTGTGGTTGTTAAACTGGTGCAAAGACTAAACTGCCTGTTGAGGATTAATACCATATTAGTAGTGAGTACAATATTATTTGGGTTTATATACACAACACTTCCCATATCATATTGACACGTAGTACAAGGGAATGGTGGGGGCTCTAGGTGCTTGGAATCCTCGAGAAGATCACCAGCCTGGAGCCCGAGACGACCTGTCAGGCCCCCTATATTTTGGTCAAAGTGACTAAGAACATTGGATAAATATTTTTTTTATACACTAGTGGTGCGACGGTCATATGAGTGACCATGGGCTTAGAAGAGTCTGTTATGTCAGTTGGAAGTGAAACTGCCATTTTGTCGGAGTTTTTTTGGCATAATTCCAAGTCGAGTGGGTCACCAAAATACGCTACCAAGTTAATACCACTTTGAATATTGAATAGTGCTATTCCAATCAGAGTTTTTGGCATGCTGCCAATTGTGGAGGTTTGCTAAAAAAACACTGCGCAACACCAAAGAATTCAAACTGTCACGATTTGGTATAATGATAAAGCCAACAATGGATTCACTTCTTGTGGTTGGTTTCCAGATGGTAAACATTTTCTCTTTGGTGGAGTTGATAAATGCATCTACATATGGGATCTCGAGGGAAAGGAGTTGGATTCATGGAAAGGACAATAGATTTCTCCTTCTAAACCTTGCAAATCAAGAGATGCACCTCCAGGATATTGGAGCTTGTTCAAAGATATTGTTAAGGTAAAAACATCACAAGCAAGGTTGCTATATTGCAGAGGCTATTAAATCTACACCACAACTGTCGAAAGGTCAACATGCTACCATTTCTAGATGTCCACCAAAGTAATAAAACCTTGCAAAAATCCAAAGACAATGACCTGTTAAAAGACACAGTTAGATGATTCTTGGTTAATCATTCATACATTAAAAAGATGATGGCTATGTTGGTGAAAGGATTTGAAGATCTTAGAACTGAAGATAAATACGAAGATGGTGATGCCAAATATAATGGATTCTGATGTTGAAGAAAAAATGACACCGATGTTGATGCTGATAAAGGGAATGGTGAAAAGGATGATCATCCTGGAAAGAAAAAAGACACAATAGATTAATAACTCTGTTATTAAAAATCAAAGGTTATTAGCCTGAAAATGAAGGGGTGTGATAGTTATGAAAATTTATGTAACTATAGAACAAACATATTGTTTGGTGAAAAGGTGTGATGATAGGCCTATATAATTGCTAAAGATCAGAAGTAGTATTAATGTGTCTCTTGTTGAAGATAGAAGATTAAATGAAAAAGAGATAGAGTAGAACAGATGAAGTCCAATGCTTGATAGAGAAGATTACTAGAGGACTGCATATATCATTGTGACGCAAAGAGATGCAACCGTACCTGGTCGCGCTCCCGCTCACAGGATCGTTCAATTTCTTCTCTCTGAGCCGAAGCGGCTCTTTAGATCCCCTCGGGGATCACTGCTCAATTACCCGATCCACAGGTCCTTTTCCTCACCCTCACGACCTTCAACACTTGACCGTAGTTATCCCCGACTCACTATTGGGGTTTCGGGGTTTCGAACTTTCCACTGCCCCAAACCACTGTCCTTGTGAATCCCCGATCACCAATGAGCTCTCGGCTCCTATGCGGTAGCCCTCCTGGCTAAGTTTCCACCATAGGACCACTACTCCCGTGTCCGTGGCCTTAGCTCCCTCGCGGCCTCGCGACTCGCTATATCAAACCCTTGATTTTCCAACTCTCGACACCCGATGTGCTGAAGTGCCGAGGCGCACGAGAGTTGACCTTTCAACGGTCTCTTATCTCGCCGAGACTTCGCACCTCGCAGGATCGCGAATCCTGACGCCAATATTTTGGGACTTCTCGCGATGAGATCCTGAGGGCTTCGTGCCACCTATATTCCACTCACGCCCCGCTATGGCCCACACTGCCTCCAGCTGTCAGGATATCGCCTTCTCACAATCTCGCGACTCCCGTGTCCAAATCCTCGGACCTTTTCGTGCGAGGTCCTGATCCACGATCCCACGGGCGGATCCAACGGTCCGCCCGAAATTCGGATCCAACGGTTGTCCTCCTTCTCGCTCCTCGCGTCCTCGTGACTCAGAGTACCAAATGCTCAGGCCTTTACCCTACGAACTTCCGAGTTCGCGAGATCCCTCGATCTCTGACACGCATCCCCTTAAATGGACGGTCTCGATCCTCTCGCTTCTTCGCCGTTTCGCATCCTCACGCCTCGCGACTTTAAACACCAAACACTTGGGTGCTCACCCTGCGAGCTCTCGAGCTCGTGAGATCATATGGATCTCTGCTACCTGTCCTCCTCAGATGGACGACTCTCAGCCTTTTTGCCACTTCACTGCTTCGCGTCCTCGTGACTTCGAACACCAATTTCTCAACCCTTCCACTTACGAGCTCTCGAGATGTGAGGTGCCACCTGTCCACTTACCAACTCCTATGGCCCCACCCCGTTCTCGAGTGTCGGTATCCTGAGATGACGTCAGCTAGGCCCCACAACATGGAGCTCTCGCCACCTCGGGCCTCGGGAAGTTAGATGACTTCCTCGTCCAACCTCCAGTGCCCGAGTTCCCGAGGTGGGTAATGTCATGACACGCGTCCGCTCCCAAACGAATGGTCCAGATCCTTCACACCGGTTCCACCTGCTGTGGCTCCTCTTGGACATAAATCTCCTTGATGGTCCAGATCTGTTCTCCTGCCGATCGAACGGTTGTCGCTCCTCCTCCTGAGCTTCTGCGCTTTCTTCCCTGCACTTGGGAGAATTTCACTCTTTCAAAGGTCTCGACCTTTGTTGTCTTTCTTCTCTGCGAGCTCCTTAACTTCGATCCTCGCGTGCATATGAAACACTGCCCTTCCTGAGCTTGTTCTTCTCAAATATGTGGAGGTTTGACCTCTACCTCCTGTAGAGTCTTCGCACGTATACCACGCTGTCTCTCCTGAGATTCTTCGAACATTCAGACCCCTTAAGGGATTTTGTCTTTCCTCCTTCTCCCACAGATGGAGAATGAACTGGATGCCCTCCTGGCTATCCTTCTGCTCAAGCCTCTTCTTGAGTACTTCTGGATACTTAGAAACCCAGTGGAGGCCCTTCAGTGGACTCTCCCTTCAGGTCCAGAAGTCAAAGAGTTCTCTGTTCTCATGTGCCTGCTTGCACACTTTCTTGACGCCCTCTTGGTGGAGTCTCTTCTCCACAGAACGTTCAGCAATTCTGGGTCCTTGTGCACCTATGCGCTTTCTCGATACCCACTTGGCAGAGCCTTCCAGAATCCTTAGTAATTCTGTTTCCTTTGAACTCATGGCAGAGTTCCTTCCTCTGTGCACTCCTTGCACACACACACACACGCTCAATGCCCACCTGGAAAAGCTTCTCAGAACTCCTCAGAGCTTCTGACTTCTATCTTCAAACTCTCAACAGATTTCTTCCTTCAGCACCTCGTGCTTACGCTCAATGCCCACTTGGCAGAGCTCTATAGAATCCTCAGTGATTCTGCCTGCAACTATGTCTCAGCTACACAGCCTTGCCTCTTGAGGTGTTCAACAACCTCACAGGTCTTCTTCCTGAGTTGATGATTCCAGTACTGTGCCTCAACACGTCTTTGTCTGACTCCTCAGAGTTCAGAAGTGCACTCATGCACTGGTATTCAGAGTCCGCAACACTCTGTCATGTCCTCCTGACATGAAACCTCAAAGACCCTCAACCTGAAATCACACAAACTCCCTGTAAACATACATTTACAGAATAAAGGGAACACTCACAGACATCCATAGAATACAGAACTCATGCAAGAAAAACTGTTGTTTTTATTAACAATGGCAAATTGCTTGTATCTTTACAATGGTGTTCCTGAGCTCTCTCTCGACTCTCTCATACAACCATTCTACTCTCTAGCTCGTATCTTGACTAACTCAAAATGAGATATCAAAATCTCTTTTACCTGAGGGGCTCATCAAGTGCTTCCCTCCAGGTTCACCTACTCTAATAAATTACATTCAATGGGCTGTCTAGTCCATAATCGGATCTAGATCTCAGCCATACACACATTAAATGCCTATCTTATCTACAGCCTGCACAAATGCATGGCTTCTATGGCTCACCAGCCTAAGCATATTAAATTACATTCATTTCAAATTCAAATGAGGCTACGCCTCCCTTTTTTCATATGAATGCATGCGCACTGACGTGGCTGGCTGGTTGACATGGAGCGATGCTCCTGCATCATACTCCACAACTGCAAAATTCATGAGCTCCTGCTCATGAGCTTCCTCTCTGAGCTGATGAAATCCTCCTGGATCCTAAATAAGTCTTTGGAGATTTCCATCCGCTCCATCTTACTGCTGCTGCTGCTGCCTCTTCTCTACCCAGCTGCTCCTCGTTGGCAGTTCTTGCTGATCCCAACATAATCCTTCTGATATCTTCTATTACTTTATCCAGCTGCTCCAGTGGCTGGTCTTGTTCTTGCAGTCTCCTCAGCTGCAAATTTTTTTGGCACATGGGCAGATTGCTATGATCTCCCATGCTATCTTCTTCATCTTCATCTGTGGCCTCAAGTTGCCACTCTGCTGCAAACCTCAGCTCTGCAGTCTCCTCTTGACTGACTTTCTGTTCAACTACCTTTCCTGACAGCTCAATTTCTGCCAGTTCTCTTGCTGGCTCTGGATTGTTCAGCCAATCCTCCAGCAATTCTAGCTCCATCTCCCATGGAGTGATAATTCTATCTGCCTGCTCCTTGGCTTCTTTTGCTGCTAGCTTCAATGCTACAACTTCTTTCTTTTCATCTCCATGGCTGAATATGCTGAGACACTCCTCAGAATGCTCGCTTTCTCCCTCTGTTCCTGCTGCAAACTCCCATGTTGCAGTCTCTTCAGCTTCAATGCTGAATGCTTTGAGCCATTCCTTGGAATGCTCACTCTCTTCTTCCGCTTCTGCTTCTTCTTCTGCTATCAGCTCCGATGCTACAACACTCTCAGCTTCCTGGCTGAATGTGTTGAGACATTCCATCGAATGCTCATTCTCTTCTTTCATTTCTGCTTGGGCATATTTCAAAGTCTGCTCCAATTCCTTCTCGACAGTCATCACTAGTTGTGACTGTTCCTCTATTTCTGCTGCTGCATCATTTGCAACACAAATCTTTGCCTCCTCCTGGGTAAATGGTAGGAATACTCCAATTCCCCCAATCATCAAAAGACCATCCTGATCTTCCTCCTCTGTCAGCTGCACCTGCTGATCCAAATTCACCTTTGAGCTCCCCTGCTCTGTCAGCTCCCCTGGTTGATTCCAACTCACTTCTGAGTTTATGATACCTTCAGATAGTCTCATCTGCTCATCCGTGCCCACCTGGCAATATGGGATGCTTTCGCTGCTTCCCTAGCAGACCATGAGATCAACCGATCCCATCTTCATCAGCACTCCTTGCTGAATCGAACTCTCCATCGAGCCCATGAGACCTTCAGATGGCCTCGCATTTTCATCTCTGCCCACCTGGCAGTTCAATATGCTTTCGCTGCCCTCCTGGCAGTCTTTGATGCTTTCGCTGCCCTCCTGGTAGTCTTCGAGATCCCGCAGTGATCTCTGATCATTGCCCAGCTGGCAATGCGAAATTCCTTAGCTGTCCCTCTGACAGTCCGTGAGATCCTCAGCTGATCTCAACTCGTTGCCCTCCTGGCAAATTGGAACTTCTTCTTCTCTGCCTTCCTGGCAGTGCTTGAGATCATCAACCGATCTCATCTCTGTTCCCTGGCCCATTTGGCCATTTGGAAACCTTCCACTGCCCTCCTGGCAGTCTATGAGATCCTCAGACGATCCCAATTTATCTTTTTCATCATCCTAATCATCGAGACCCTTTCCAGTCTCTGGCCAACATACGTCAACCATCTTTCCCTCTGTGGCCTTGAGGTTTTCAACATACCTCAGCCATCTCTTTAACAACCTCTGCTGTCTCATGACCATCAACTCCCTGACTGGCCATCTTGCTTTTGCCTTCTTCATGGGAAATTCACGCATCCGTCTCCTCCTTCTATCCTGCCGCATCCGCAGTTTGAACTCCTCTATGTCTGCCTTTAATTCATAGAGCTCTCTATCCATTTCTGCTTCCTCTGCAAGATTTTCTGCCTTGCTTTTCTTCCTACGGCCTTCAGTAGCCATTTTGCTATGTCTATCTGCCTCCTTGACAGATCTGCTGCTGTCACTCTACATCTTGAGTGTGTCCAGCTTCACCTTCTCACAATCCTGCTGACTGTCTATGGACTGCTGCCTACCTGCAAGCAAGTCCTCACAGAGTCCTCAACAACTCTGCCTTCTATTTTCTCCTCTTGCCTGAAATATACAGACAAGCAATTAGCTCTGATACCACTTGACGCAAAGAGACGCAACCGTACCCGGTCGCGCGCTCCCACTCACAGGATCGTTCAATTTCTTCTCTTTGAGCCGAAGCGGCTCTTTAGATCCCCTCGGGGATCATTGCTCAATTACCTAATCCACAGGTCCTTTTCCTCACCCTCACGACCTTCAACACTTGACTGTAGTTATCCCCGACTCACTATCGGTGTTTCGGGGTTTCAGACTTTCCGCTGCCCCAAACCACTGTCCTCATGAATCCCCGATCACCAATGAGCTCTCAGCTCCTATGCGCTAGCCCTCCTGGCTAAGCTTCCACCATAGGACCACTACTCCCGTGTCCATGGCCTTACCTCCCTCTCGACCTCGCGACTCGCTATATCAAACCCTTGATTTTCCAACTCTCGACACCCAATGTGCCGAAGTGCTGAGGCGCATGAGAGTTGACCTTTCAATGGTCTCTTATCTCACCGAGACTTCGCACCTCGCAGGATCGCGAATCCTGATGCCAATATTTCGGGACTTCTCGCGGCGAGATCCTGAGGGCTTCTTGCCACCTATATTCCACTCATGCCCTGCTATGGCCCACACTGCCTCCAGCTGTTGGGATATCGCCTTCTCTCCATCTTGCGACTCCCGCGTCCAAATCCTCGGACCTTTTCTTGCGAGGTCCCGATCCACGATCCCACGGGCGGATCCAACGGTCCTCCAAAAATTCAGATCCAACGGTTGTCCTCCTTCTCGTGCCTCGCGTCCTTGTGACTCGGAGTACCAAATGCTCAGGCCTTTACCCTACGAACTTCCAAGTTCGCGAGATCCCTCGATCTCTGACACGTGTCCCCTTAAATGGACGGTCCCGATCCTCTCGCTTCTTCGCTGCTTCGCTGCTTCGCTGCTTCGCTGCTTCGCTGCTTCGCTGCTTCGCGTCCTTGCGCCTCGCGACTTTAAACACCAAACACTTGGGCGCTCACCCTGCGAGCTCCTGAGCTCGCGAGATCATCTGGATCTCTGCCACCTGTCCTCCTCAGATGGACGGCTCTCAGCCTTCTCGCCACTTTGCTACTTCGCGTCCTCATGACTTCGAACACCAATTTCTCAACCCTTCCACTTATGAGCTCCCGAGATGCGAGGTGCCACCTATCCACTTACCAACTCCTGTGGCCCCACACTGTTCTCGAGTGCCAGTATCCCGAGATGACGTCAGCTAGGCCCCACAACACAGAGCTCTCGCCTCCTTGCCACTCGTGAATTTAGATGACTTCCTCTTCCAACCTCTAGTGCCCGAGTTCCCGAGGTGGGTAATCTCATGACACACGTCCGCTCCCAAACGAACGGTCCAGATCCTTCTCACCAGTTCCACCTGCTGTGGCTCCTCCTGGACGTAAATCTCCTTGACGGTCTAGATCTGTTCTCCTGCCGATCGAACGACTGTCGCTGCTCCTCCTGAGCTTCTGCGCTTTCTTCCTTTCACTTGGGAGAATTTCACTCTTTCAAAGGTCTCGACCTTTGTTGTCTTTCTTCTCTGCGAGCTCCTTGAGTTCGAGCCTCGCACGCGTATGAAACGTTGCCCTTCCTGAGCTTGTTCTTCTCAAATATGTGGAGGTTTGACCTCTACCTCCTGTAGAGTCTTCGCGCGTATACCACGCTATCTCTCCTGAGCTTCTTCGAACACTCAGACCCCTTAAGGGATTTTGTCTTTCCTCCTTCTCCCACAGATGGAGAATGAATTGGATGCCCTTAGGGCTATCCTTCTGCTCAAGACTCTTCTTCAGTACTTCTGGGTATTTAACAACCCAGTGGAGGCCCTTCAGTGGACTCTCCCTTCAGGTCCAGAACTCAAAGAGTTCTCTGTTCTCCTGTGCCTGCTTGCACACTTTCTCGACGCCCTCCTGGCAGAGTCTCTTCTCCATAGAACGTTCAGCAGTTCTGGGTCCTTGTGCACCTATGCGCTTTCTCGATACCCACCTGGTAGAGCCTTCCAGAATCCTCAGTAATTTTGTTTCCTTTGAACTCACGACAGAGTTCCTTCCTCTGTGCACTCCTTGCACACACACACACGCTCAATGCCCACCTAGCAGAGCTTGTCATAACTCCTCAGAGCTTCTGACTTCTATCTTCAAACTCTCAACAGAGTTCTTCCTTCAACACCTCGTGCTTATGCTCAATGCCCACTTGGTAGAGCTCTACAGAATCCTCAGTGATTCTGCCTGCAACTGTGTCTCAGCTACACAGCCTTGCCTCTTAAGGTGTTCAACAACCTCATAGGCATTCTTCCTGAGTTGATGATTCCAGTCCTGTGCCTCAGTACGTCTTTGTCTGACTCCTCAGAGTTCAGAAGTGCACTCATGCATTGGTATTCAGAGTCCGCAACACTCTGTCATGTCCTCTTGACATGAAACCTCAAAGACCCTCAACCTGAAATCACACAAACTCCCTGCAAACATACAACCACAGCATACATTTACAGAATAAAGGGAACACTCACAGACATCCATAGAATACAAAACTAATGCAGGAAAAACTGCTGTTTTTATTAACAATGGCAAATTGCCTGTATCTTTACAATGGTGTTCTTGAGCTCTCTCTCAGCTCTCTCATACAACCATTAAACTCTCTAGCTCGTCTCTTGACTAACTCAAAATGAGATATCAAAATCTCTTTTACCTGAGGGGCTCATCGAGCGCTTCCCTCTAGGTTCACCTACTCTAATAAATTACATTCAATGGGCTGTCTAGTCCAGAATCGGATCTAGATCTCAGCCATACACACATTAAATGCCTATCTTATCTACAGCCTATGCAAAGGCATGGCTTCTATGGCTCACCGGCCTAAGCATATTAAATTACATTCATTTCAAATTCAAATGAGGCTACGCCTCCCTTTTTGCATATGAATGCATGTGCGCTGACGTGGCTGGCTGGCTGACATGGAGCGATGCTCCTGCATCACATTGTCAGATTGTTGAACAAAGGGTGGCTAGGAGGTGCTAGGGCAGGTTGGAGCCTGCAAGGGAGTAGGTTCTTCCTTGTTAGTTATAGTTGACTAAATAGGGGGCTGAACCGTCCTTCCAGTTGGAGTTGATGAACATGGGTGTGAGTGCATCCTAATCAATGGGTATTGATCTAAGAGAAATAACATCTTGCTTCTATGTAACTTGTAAAACATAATTTTGTAGTTAATATAAAAGTGTTTGTGGTTTTCCCAATTGGGTTCCATGATAAAATATTGTGTTAAAATATTGATTGCATTAAAAGAAAAAATGATAAAATTTTTGTGTCATTGATTCACACCCCCCCCTCTTAGTGACAGGATCTGGTCCTTCAATTGGTATCAGTGCGGGTCTCTTCACTAAAGGTTTAAATCACTTGAAGAGAAATATACATCGGAATGGATCAACAGTTGAAGATGTCATTAAAAGTCCCCCTATTTGATGGTGAAGACTATGTTTTCTGGAGTGTTAGAATGAAAATCTATCTGATGTCCATTGGACTAGAAGTATGGACATTAGTTGAAAAAGGATATGATGTTCCAAAATTCACTCCCACAGAAGCAGAAGACAAGAAGAAATTTTGGGAACATGCAAAGGCTTTAAACACACTACAAGCTGGACTGAGTAAGAAGATCCTTTTTAAAGTACTAAACTGTAAAACTGCAAAACAACTCTGGGATAAATTGGAAACTATATATGCAGGAGATTCCAAGGTAAAGAGGGCCAAACTTTAGACTCTCAAAGTACAATATGAAGGTCTAAAAATGAAGGATGAAGAAAATATCTCAGAGTGCTTCGAAAGAGTTGATAATATTGTTAATGCAATCAGAGGTTTGGGAGTAGAAGTGTCAGATAATGAGTTAGTTGAAAATATACTAAGAAAACTTTCTATGTTGTATAATCCTAAAGTGTCCACTCTTGAAGATCGAGAAAATATAGAGCAACTCACTATGGATGAATTGTATGGAATCCTCACAGCCTATGAGTTAATATTAGGTCATGAGAGTCTCCCAAAAGGAGAGGCAACTTTCAAGGTGCTCAAGAAAACAAAAAATCATAAGCAAAAACCTCAACCCAGCTATCATGAAGAA
>JZKD02S2441629.1:17022-27531 GCA_000966675.3 Picea glauca
TACTACTATCTACTATGATAATACAAGTGCTATAAGTCTCTCCAAGAACCCTCTCCAACACTCCAAATCAAAACACATTCCCATAAAATACCACTATCTAAGAGATTAGGCTGAAAAAAAGAACATTAAATTGGAATATGTCCCAACACAAGAACAGGTGGCAGACATTTTCACAAAACCCTTAAGCAGAGATGTATTTGAATACCTTAGGCAAAGACTAGGAGTAGTCTCTCTTCCAATATAAACTCTCAAGAAAATAATGCAGTTGTTGGCATCAGTTCAGGGGGAGACAGTGATCAAATTCAGGGGGAGTCATTCAGGCCTTTGCCCTTGATTTCAAAGGGGAGAAATGAAGACAATATTGCCATCAATGCCAAAGGGGGAGATTGGTGGCAATATGGAAATATAGGCTGGCATTTATGGGATTGGTACTGGTGACAATAAATGAGAGACACTGTTGTTAATTGGCATTGGCAATATTAACTCTATTACATAATCACGATTGATATAGGGATACTAAGGCTGCATACAGTTCAGACATATGTGAATAACATGATGACATATCTGCTTGATAAATGCTTCAAATATGAGACCTCTTCAAGTACAGGGAGCCCCACATGCCTTGAAAAGGTTTTTGGTATTGTTGCTCTACCATGCAATCTACTGAAGTGTGAAGATGTAGTGAGTGTAATTAGGAAATAAAATTGAACAAGAAAGAAGACATAGTAGATGACTATGATGCCAAAGTTGTTGTTAATACAAGGGATGCATGTGGCATACAAGAACATGAATTTGTGCAGAAGTTTATTGAAATGTATGACGAGTATCTGGATTGTGTAAAGCATGCATTTCAAAATGATCAATGTATTTATAAAGGCTTTACAGGAAGCATTTTTGGTAATATGCAACTAAAATCCGGACTAAGCACAATTGTAGAGTTGTTGGCAGAGTTTTGCGATAATATACTTAAGAAGGCCAACATTGGCAGAATGAGGATGATGATTTTTTTTAAGTGGTCTCAAATATTTCAAATCTTCGTCACATCAATATTGTAGAGCCCGTTGGTTATTGTGTTGAGCACAACCAACATTTACTTGTTTATGAATACATGAGTAATGAAACATGGCATACTCCATTCAAGGGATGAGCTGAGCAAGAAATTCTCATGGAATGTTCGTGTCAGGATTGAAGTGGATTGATATGATTCTATTGGAGAACCCCTTGTTAGTAAACAAGTTATTATCATCCAAGAGATAATGAATGCAGTTCATTTTTGCTGACAACTTTTCATCTCCTCGATTCATCTTATCTACTGCATTAACAGTTTTAGAAACACTTTCTATGCTTTAGTCTATTGGAATCAAAGTGTCTGCATTTGATGCTTTAATTTGCAGTAGTGGGAGCCAACTTTTATATACAGTTGGTGACAATCCAGATTCATCCATATATTCAGATCCATACTATGATTCATATATCGATTATCGATGGGGTGTAGAAGGACTAATATAAATCATGAGAAAATTGAGAGGTCCAGAGAATTCTCGGTTCCTAGTGGAAGATGCTGAAGCCTCTAACTCCCATTGCTTGGCCTATCAAGTCAAGAACACATCTAGTGCTCCCAAAGAAGATGAGCTGAGGCGGCAATTGAGAATGAGAGATTTGAGATCCCACGTGGTTTATACTCAAAATTGTTCCTGGCTACGTGTGTTGCCTCTTCATGCTTCAAGATTTCAAGCTTTAAGGTATTTGTATGTTCGGTGGGGTTGTTAAACTAGTGTAGAGACTCAAAAACTGTTCGATCAAGAGATCGACGATGCTGATTAAAATGATCGTTGAGGATTAATCCCACATTGGTAGTGAGTAAAATGTTATTTGGGTTTATATGCACAACACTTCCCATATCATATGGACACATAGTGAAAGGGTATGGTGGGGGCTCTAGGTGCTTGGACTCCTCGAGAATATCACCAGCCTAGAGCCCGAGACGACCTGTTAGCCCCCCTACCTTTTGGTCAAAGTGACTAAGAACGTTGGATAAATATTTTTTTTATACACTACTGGTGCGACGGTCATATGAGCGATGATGGGCTTAGAAGAGTCTGTTATGTTTGGAAGTGAAACTGCCATTTTTTCGAAGTGTTTTTGGCATAATGCCAAGTCGAGTGGGTCACCAAAATATGCTACCAATTTAATACCACTTCGAATATTGAATAGTGCTATTCCAATCGGAGTTTTTGGCATGCTGCCAATTGTGGAGGTTCACTAAAAACCCCTGCACAACACCAAAGAATTCAAACTGTCACGATTTGGTATAATGATAAAGCCAATAGTGGATTCACTTCCTGTGGTTGGTTTCCAGATGGTAATTTTTTTATCTCTGGCGGAGTTGATAAATGCATCTACATATGGGATCTCGAGGGAAAGGAGTTGGATTCATGGAAAGGACAATATATTTCTCCTTCTAAACCTTGCAAATCAAGAGATAAACCTCTGGGATATTGGAGCTTGTTCAAAGCTGTTGTTAAGGTACAAAGATCACAAGCAAGGTCTCTATATTGCAGAGGCTATTAAATCTCCACCACAACTGTCGAAAGGTTAACATGCTGCCATTTCTAGATGTCCACCAAAGTAATAAAACCTTGCAAAAATGCAAAGACAATGACCTGTTAAAAGACACAATTAAATTATTCTTGGTTAATCATTCATACATTAAAAATATAATGGCTCTATTTGTGAAAGTCTTTGAAGATCCAGAAACTGAAGATAAATACGAAGATGGCAATGCCAAACAGAATGGATTTTGATGTTGAAGAAAACAATGACACTGATGCTGATGCTGATGAAGGGCATGGTGAAAAGGATGATCAGCCTGCAGCCTGGAAAGAAAAAAGACACAATAGAGTAATAACTGTGTTATTAAAAACCAAAGGTTATTAGCCTAAAAATGAAGTGGTGTGATAGTTATGAAAAATCATGTAACTATAGAACAGACATATTGTTTGGTGAAAATGTGTGATGACAGGCCTAGATAATTGCTAAAGATCATAAGCAGTATTAATGTGTCTCTTGTTGAAGATAGAAGATTAAATGAAAAAGAGACATAGCATAACATATGAAGTCTAGTGCTTGATAGAGAAGATTACCAGAGGAATGCATATCTCATTGTCAGATTGTTGAACAAAGAGTGGTTGGGAGGTGCTAGGGCAAGTTGGAGCCTGCAGGGGAGTAGGTGCTTCCTTGTCAGTTGTAGCTGACTAAACATGGGGCTGAACCATCCTACCAGTTGGAGTTGGTGAACATGGGTGTGGGTGCATCCCGATGAGTGGGTGTTGATCTAAGAGGAAGAACATCTTCCTTCTATGTAACTTGTAAAACATAAATTTGCAATTAATAGAAAAGTGTTTGTGGTTTTCCCAATTGGGTTCCACGATAAAATATTGTGTTAAAATATTGATTGCATTAAAAGAAAAATTGATAAAATTTTCATGTCACTGATTCACCCCCCCTCTCAGTGATAGGATCTGGTCCTTCAAGAATTGTTATTGTATTTGGAGCATTGCTCTTAGCGGTTTCCCACTTGAAGAGGAAAGTGAACACAAGTCTCTTTTCTCTTGTGTTCTTGGGGTTTTCACTACATTTTATGTGATTGCTCTAAATTATTAGGGTAAAGTACACTACAGTTTGCAAATGTTCCTTGGTAATTTTTATTCCATGTCTAGAACATTTCCTTCCAATCTTGAGGCATTGCGAACTAATGTCCAAGGTCTGAGAAGGCCATTTTCCAAACTTTATGAGTGCATTCACATTTATAAAATACATGAATAAAAATTTCTTATTCTTTATCACAAAGAGAACCCGAAGACAAATCTTAGATTCCCCTATTTTTTAGATTTTCTTATGTTAGTGCCTTTCCATGCACCATTCCATGCACCAATATCCAATAATATTTTTATTTTTATTTTTGGTAAACAATCCCCTTTGCAGATTGATTTCCATAGTGTGGACTTTGGAAGTTGAGTTTGTTTTGTTATTTTTAACTTGTATCCTTTTTTTTTTAACTCTATAGGGTTCAACTTTCCTTTCCCACCCCCCTTTCTATTGTGTCTCTCTACTTACTGGGGTTGCTCCACTTAATTTACTTAGAAAAATATTCCATTGGTCACATAGATGTTGAGTGTATTATCCCACATAGTATTCTTTGTTAAGATAGTATTTGTCATGACACCTCTTGGATTTATAGGTGTTCTTGGAGATCCGCGAGTTGTTGTGTTAAATAATTTCTCTCAATGGATGGATCTCTGAAATGATTTTTAGCCTAATATTTTAAAGTTGTTTTCACAGTTCTCAACTTTGCCTCACAAATGAAGGATGGAGAGCCTTGAACTGATTTTTTCCAAGACTCTTTTACGATGCCCGATGCATTCTAATCTTGTAGCTAGAGACAATTATACCTAAATGGGAGGTGCCTGCCCATTTCCTAGGGATAACTAAGGAGATGATGTCTCGAGACCCTTAGGTTGAAGACACAGAGTACCAAGTGACATATGTCTTACAACGTCCACATGCACATACATAGATCCGCATTACCACCACACCACCTCAGTTCATCATGATGGAATTCACCACATCAAATTTCTTCCAGAATACAATGGGTCTTTCTCCATGAGGCACAAGTCAAGTATTGTGGTAAGTGTTGCTTTAATATTTGAGACATTTGAGTATGTTGCATTTTGAACTGCTTTTGATTATGTAATGTATGCTTTGAACTTATGCTCTTTGCCTTGTTTCACCTTGGTGGTTGACATTGTGCCATAGTAAGTGGTCACCCTTAGGGATGGGTTTGCTACTGGGAGGTCCCCTTGAAAATTCATTATGCCATTCCTGATCATACTTATCATTTTCCACACTTCATCCTCTCATATCGCTATCTTTTGGGATTTTCGGGTGTACTGACCTAAGAGGGATTGTCCCTCATTTCATGGGAATAAGGGGATGAATGCCTAGAGGGAATGTAGTTGGTAAAAGATAAAATCCAAATCATAACCTTCCATATGCTCTCCCAAAGAGGTCTTGAGAACAATGAAATGTTTCTCCTAAAAAATCAAAGACCTACAAAAGACCATCATCAAATATTTTACCTCGCACATATCGAGGTTTGCATGCCATTATGAAAGACATTAGAATGGATAATCAAACTATAGATGCATGTCCTAATGACCATATTATATATTATGGACAACATGNTACTACTATCTACTATGATAATACAAGTGCTATAAGTCTCTCCAAGAACCCTCTCCAACACTCCAAATCAAAACACATTCCCATAAAATACCACTATCTAAGAGATTAGGCTGAAAAAAAGAACATTAAATTGGAATATGTCCCAACACAAGAACAGGTGGCAGACATTTTCACAAAACCCTTAAGCAGAGATGTATTTGAATACCTTAGGCAAAGACTAGGAGTAGTCTCTCTTCCAATATAAACTCTCAAGAAAATAATGCAGTTGTTGGCATCAGTTCAGGGGGAGACAGTGATCAAATTCAGGGGGAGTCATTCAGGCCTTTGCCCTTGATTTCAAAGGGGAGAAATGAAGACAATATTGCCATCAATGCCAAAGGGGGAGATTGGTGGCAATATGGAAATATAGGCTGGCATTTATGGGATTGGTACTGGTGACAATAAATGAGAGACACTGTTGTTAATTGGCATTGGCAATATTAACTCTATTACATAATCACGATTGATATAGGGATACTAAGGCTGCATACAGTTCAGACATATGTGAATAACATGATGACATATCTGCTTGATAAATGCTTCAAATATGAGACCTCTTCAAGTACAGGGAGCCCCACATGCCTTGAAAAGGTTTTTGGTATTGTTGCTCTACCATGCAATCTACTGAAGTGTGAAGATGTAGTGAGTGTAATTAGGAAATAAAATTGAACAAGAAAGAAGACATAGTAGATGACTATGATGCCAAAGTTGTTGTTAATACAAGGGATGCATGTGGCATACAAGAACATGAATTTGTGCAGAAGTTTATTGAAATGTATGACGAGTATCTGGATTGTGTAAAGCATGCATTTCAAAATGATCAATGTATTTATAAAGGCTTTACAGGAAGCATTTTTGGTAATATGCAACTAAAATCCGGACTAAGCACAATTGTAGAGTTGTTGGCAGAGTTTTGCGATAATATACTTAAGAAGGCCAACATTGGCAGAATGAGGATGATGATTTTTTTTAAGTGGTCTCAAATATTTCAAATCTTCGTCACATCAATATTGTAGAGCCCGTTGGTTATTGTGTTGAGCACAACCAACATTTACTTGTTTATGAATACATGAGTAATGAAACATGGCATACTCCATTCAAGGGATGAGCTGAGCAAGAAATTCTCATGGAATGTTCGTGTCAGGATTGAAGTGGATTGATATGATTCTATTGGAGAACCCCTTGTTAGTAAACAAGTTATTATCATCCAAGAGATAATGAATGCAGTTCATTTTTGCTGACAACTTTTCATCTCCTCGATTCATCTTATCTACTGCATTAACAGTTTTAGAAACACTTTCTATGCTTTAGTCTATTGGAATCAAAGTGTCTGCATTTGATGCTTTAATTTGCAGTAGTGGGAGCCAACTTTTATATACAGTTGGTGACAATCCAGATTCATCCATATATTCAGATCCATACTATGATTCATATATCGATTATCGATGGGGTGTAGAAGGACTAATATAAATCATGAGAAAATTGAGAGGTCCAGAGAATTCTCGGTTCCTAGTGGAAGATGCTGAAGCCTCTAACTCCCATTGATTGGCCTATCAAGTCAAGAACACATCTAGTGCTCCCAAATAAGATGAGCTAAGGCGGCAATTGAGAATGAGAGATTTGATATCCCACGTGGTTTATACTCAAAATTTTTCCTGGCTACGTGTGTTGCCTCTTCATGCTTCAAGATTTCAAGCTTTAAGGTATTTGTATGTTATGTGGGGTTGTTAAACTAGTGTAGAGACTCAAAAAATGTTCGATCAAGAGATCGACGATGCTGATTAAAATGATCGTTGAGGATTAATCCCACACTGGTAGTGAGTAAAATGTTATTTGGGTTTATATACACAACACTTCCCATATCATATGGACACATAGTGAAAGGGTATGGTGGGGGCTCTAGGTGCTTGGAATCCTCAAGAATATCACCAGCCTGGAGCCCGAGACGCCAGCCTGGAGCCCGAGACGACCTGTTAGCCCCCCTACCTTTTGGTAAAAGTGACTAAGAACGTTGGATAAATATTTTTTTTATACACTACTGGTGCGACGGTCATATGAGTGATGATGGGCTTAGAAGAGTCCGTTATGTTTGGAAGTGAAACTGCCATTTTGTCAGAGTGTTTTTGGCATAATGCCAAGTCGAGTGGGTCACCAAAATATGCTACCAATTTAATACCACTTCGAATATTGAATAGCGCTATTCCAATTGGAGTTTTTGGCATGCTGCCAATTGTGGAGGTTCGCTAAAAACCCCTGCACAACACCAAAGAATTCAAACTATCACGATTTGGTATAATGATAAAGCCAATAGTGGATTCACTTCCTGTGGTTGGTTTCCAGATGGTAATTTTTTTTTATCTCTGACGGAGTTGATAAATGCATCTACATATGGGATCTCGAGGGAAAGGAGTTGGATTCATGGAAATGACAATATATTTCTCCTTCTAAACCTTGCAAATCAAGAGATAAACCTCTGGGATATTGGAGCTTGTTCAAAGCTGTTGTTAAGGTACAAATGTCACAAGCAAGGTCTCTATATTGCAGAGGCTATTAAATCTCCACCACAACTGTCGAAAGGTTAACATGCTGCCATTTCTAGATGTCCACCAAAGTAATAAAACCTTGCAAAAATGCAAAGACAATGACCTGTTAAAAGACACAATTAAATTATTCTTGGTTAATCATTCATACATTAAAAATATAATGGCTCTATTTGTGAAAGTCTTTGAAGATCCAGAAACTGAAGATAAATACGAAGATGGCAATGCCAAACAGAATGGATTTTGATGTTGAAGAAAACAATGACACTGATGCTGATGCTGATGAAGGGCATGGTGAAAAGGATGATCAGCCTGCAGCCTGGAAAGAAAAAAGACACAATAGAGTAATAACTGTGTTATTAAAAACCAAAGGTTATTAGCCTAAAAATGAAGTGGTGTGATAGTTATGAAAAATCATGTAACTATAGAACAGACATATTGTTTGGTGAAAATGTGTGATGACAGGCCTAGATAATTGCTAAAGATCATAAGCAGTATTAATGTGTCTCTTGTTGAAGATAGAAGATTAAATGAAAAAGAGACATAGCATAACATATGAAGTCTAGTGCTTGATAGAGAAGATTACCAGAGGAATGCATATCTCATTGTCAGATTGTTGAACAAAGAGTGGTTGGGAGGTGCTAGGGCAAGTTGGAGCCTGCAGGGGAGTAGGTGCTTCCTTGTCAGTTGTAGCTGACTAAACATGGGGCTGAACCATCCTACCAGTTGGAGTTGGTGAACATGGGTGTGGGTGCATCCCGATGAGTGGGTGTTGATCTAAGAGGAAGAACATCTTCCTTCTATGTAACTTGTAAAACATAAATTTGCAATTAATAGAAAAGTGTTTGTGGTTTTCCCAATTGGGTTCCACGATAAAATATTGTGTTAAAATATTGATTGCATTAAAAGAAAAATTGATAAAATTTTCATGTCACTGATTCACCCCCCCTCTCAGTGATAGGATCTGGTCCTTCAAGAATTGTTATTGTATTTGGAGCATTGCTCTTAGCGGTTTCCCACTTGAAGAGGAAAGTGAACACAAGTCTCTTTTCTCTTGTGTTCTTGGGGTTTTCACTACATTTTATGTGATTGCTCTAAATTATTAGGGTAAAGTACACTACAGTTTGCAAATGTTCCTTGGTAATTTTTATTCCATGTCTAGAACATTTCCTTCCAATCTTGAGGCATTGCGAACTAATGTCCAAGGTCTGAGAAGGCCATTTTCCAAACTTTATGAGTGCATTCACATTTATAAAATACATGAATAAAAATTTCTTATTCTTTATCACAAAGAGAACCCGAAGACAAATCTTAGATTCCCCTATTTTTTAGATTTTCTTATGTTAGTGCCTTTCCATGCACCATTCCATGCACCAATATCCAATAATATTTTTATTTTTATTTTTGGTAAACAATCCCCTTTGCAGATTGATTTCCATAGTGTGGACTTTGGAAGTTGAGTTTGTTTTGTTATTTTTAACTTGTATCCTTTTTTTTTTAACTCTATAGGGTTCAACTTTCCTTTCCCACCCCCCTTTCTATTGTGTCTCTCTACTTACTGGGGTTGCTCCACTTAATTTACTTAGAAAAATATTCCATTGGTCACATAGATGTTGAGTGTATTATCCCACATAGTATTCTTTGTTAAGATAGTATTTGTCATGACACCTCTTGGATTTATAGGTGTTCTTGGAGATCCGCGAGTTGTTGTGTTAAATAATTTCTCTCAATGGATGGATCTCTGAAATGATTTTTAGCCTAATATTTTAAAGTTGTTTTCACAGTTCTCAACTTTGCCTCACAAATGAAGGATGGAGAGCCTTGAACTGATTTTTTCCAAGACTCTTTTACGATGCCCGATGCATTCTAATCTTGTAGCTAGAGACAATTATACCTAAATGGGAGGTGCCTGCCCATTTCCTAGGGATAACTAAGGAGATGATGTCTCGAGACCCTTAGGTTGAAGACACAGAGTACCAAGTGACATATGTCTTACAACGTCCACATGCACATACATAGATCCGCATTACCACCACACCACCTCAGTTCATCATGATGGAATTCACCACATCAAATTTCTTCCAGAATACAATGGGTCTTTCTCCATGAGGCACAAGTCAAGTATTGTGGTAAGTGTTGCTTTAATATTTGAGACATTTGAGTATGTTGCATTTTGAACTGCTTTTGATTATGTAATGTATGCTTTGAACTTATGCTCTTTGCCTTGTTTCACCTTGGTGGTTGACATTGTGCCATAGTAAGTGGTCACCCTTAGGGATGGGTTTGCTACTGGGAGGTCCCCTTGAAAATTCATTATGCCATTCCTGATCATACTTATCATTTTCCACACTTCATCCTCTCATATCGCTATCTTTTGGGATTTTCGGGTGTACTGACCTAAGAGGGATTGTCCCTCATTTCATGGGAATAAGGGGATGAATGCCTAGAGGGAATGTAGTTGGTAAAAGATAAAATCCAAATCATAACCTTCCATATGCTCTCCCAAAGAGGTCTTGAGAACAATGAAATGTTTCTCCTAAAAAATCAAAGACCTACAAAAGACCATCATCAAATATTTTACCTCGCACATATCGAGGTTTGCATGCCATTATGAAAGACATTAGAATGGATAATCAAACTATAGATGCATGTCCTAATGACCATATTATATATTATGGACAACATG
>JZKD02S2441640.1:0-10746 GCA_000966675.3 Picea glauca
CTAAGGGGGAATAAGAGTGTAATATGCCAGATATAAAAAGTATACATAACATAAATAAAATGCTAGAAATGGTAGATAAACAACAATATAACTAGAACAATCACCTCAATAACACGTAAATGATATCAAAATAACACCAGAAAGAGCACTTTGATTCTGAGAGCAATGTTTACGGGCCTCTTCGAGGGGGCAAACTCCAGTCGAGAAGAGTTCTATTACAATAATTACCAAGCTAGGGTTCTCATACCCTCGACTCCTATTTATACTAAATATGTCTATCAATAGAACCATCTAGAGGAATATCCTTCTAGAAGCAAAAGCTTCTATTAGGTCTTCTTACATTCGACTTATTCTACTTTATTGCAAGGCCTTATTAATATTGACCTTTATTACATCGAAATACATTGGTCTACTTGTGTGAGGGGTTACGTCCCTAACATGTCCTCCCCCTTAAAAAAAACCTTGTCCTCAAGTCTTGAGATGTGGAAATTGTTGCAGAATGGTAGCTGGTTCCCAAGTGGCATTTGATGGAGTTGTATATTTCCATTGGACTAAAACTTCCTTGATGGTTCATTGACGCAGGCGACGCTCACACTGGTCCAAAAATACTTGTGGTTCTATCCAAATGGAGCCTTCTTCGTCCAACTCATGAAGGTTGGTTTGAGTTTTTCACTTAGTTCCAATCACCTTCTTTAAGCATGAAACATGAAAAACAGGATGTAGCTTACAATGATTGGGAAAAGCTAACTGATAGGCCACCTGTCTCACACACTTGAGAACTGTATAAGGACCATAAAATTTGGGCGCCAACTTCTGAAAATGGTGGGCCTTGAGGGAATTTTGCTTGTAAGGTTGCACTCAAAGAAAAACCTGATCCCCTTCTGCAAAATGACGTTCAGAGCGACCTTGATCTGCTTGTTGCTTCATACGATTTTGGGCCATGACCAAATTCTGTTTGAGGGTACGAAGAATAGCCTCTCGAGCTGTAAGCATTTGGTTAACTGCCTAGACCTTGGAGAAACCTAGTAAATATGAGATAACTAATGATGGATTTTGTCTATATACCGCTTCAAAAGAAGTCACGTGGGTAGCTGTATGGTATGAAGTTTTGTACCACCATTCAACTAGGGGTAAACATTGAGCCCACTGATTTTTCTTTTCTGATGCAAAACATCTCAAATATGTTTCCAAACACTTGTTGACAACTTCAGTTTGACCATCTGTCTGGGGATGATAAGTTGTGCTGAGATGCAATTGGGTGCCTTGTATCTTGAATAGTTCTTGCCAAAAATTGCTAGTGAAAGTTGGGTCACGATAAAAAACAATAGAATGCGACATGCCATGAAGCTTGAAGACCTGATCCATGAAAATTTGAGCCATTGTGGATGTTGTAAATGGGTGCTGAAGAGAACATAAATGATCATACTTGGAAAGGCGATCAACTACCACCATGATGACTGATTTATTGCCCGATTTAGGTAAGCCTGTAATAAAATCCATAGAGATATCCCTCCAAATAGTAGGTGGAATCGAAAGCGGTTGTAGTGTGCCAGGAGATTTGACTGTTTCTCCCTTGTTTCATTGAGACACATCACATTCGACCACAAAATTATGACTGTTTTGTTTCATACCATCCCAGAAAAAAGAACGTTTGACCTTGTCATAGGTTTTGGTAAACCCAGAGTGCCCAACTTTGGGTGTAGCATGAAGCTCTGAAAGCACCATGGATTTAAGTTTTGACTATATACTTAAATACAAATGGCCTTTGTATCGAAGCTCATCATGGAGCCAAAAGTACCCTGGGGAAACTGGAGAATTGGATTGTAATTGTTGTATCAGATGTGAACTTTTGGGATCATGTAGCCATTCCTAGCGAATGGCTTGGAGCCAATATGGTACAATGAAGGAGAGAGAAAAAAGGGAGCCTTGATCTTCATATTTTCGAGAAAGTACATCCGCAACCACATTGTCTTTGCCTTTCTTGTAAATGATCTCATAATCATATCCAAAGTTCTTAGTCACCCATTTTTGTTTCTCTGGGGAGGAAATGCATTGTTCCAGAAAATACTTGAGGCTTTGATGATCTGTCTTAATTTGGAAGTGTTTCCCCAATAGATAAGGGTGCCACAAATCAACAACATGCAGAATAGCTAACATTTCCTTTTCATAGATTGATTTTGCCAAATTTTGTTCAGATAGTTGTTTGCGGGTAAATGCCAAAGGCTGACCTAAGGACAACACCAATACCTTTCCCTGAAGCATCACATTCTAGGAAAAAGGTCTTTGTGAAATCAGGAAGGGACAGGATTGGAGTGGTGCACATGGCCATCTTCAAGGTCTAAAAATCTTGAGCAGTTGTTGGAGTCCAAGTGAAATAATTCATTCTAAGGAGTGCAGATAGAGGTGCCATAATCTTTCCATAATTCTTAACAAACTTGCGATAATAATCTGTTAAGCCCATAAATCCTCGCAAGATTTTGAGAGTCTTTGGGTGAGGCTAGTCTTGCATAGCTTCAATATTTTTAGGATCCACCCTGACGTTGTTATTGCCAACAAGATGACCCAAGTACTCGACTTCTGAGGGGCCAAAAGCACATTTATATTGTTTTAGGAAAAGTTGGTGCTGAGAGAGTAGATGGAGAATGCGGTCCACATGAGAAAGATGGTCTGTCTAGGTTTTTCTATAGATGAGGATATCATCAAAGAAAACTAAGACAAAATTACGGAGAAAAGGGAAAAAGAAATGATTCATGAGGCTTTGGAAGGTGGAGGGGAATTACACAAGCCAAAGGGCATGACTGAAAACTCATAGTGGCCCTCATGAGTTCTAAAGGAACTCTTAGGAATGTCTGCCTCTTTCATACGGATCTGGTGGTAGCCAGAACAAAGATCAATTTTAGTAAAGAACTGGGCGCCACTTAATTCATCCAATAGGTCATCAATGACATGAATGGGAAATTTGTCTGTAATGGTGAGTTTGTTGAGGGCACGAAAGTAAGGACACATGCACCAAGAACCTTATTTCTTCAGGACCATGACCACAAGAGAAGAGTAGGGGCTCATACTAGGGTGGATAACACCTGCGTTAAGCAGTTCTTGAACCATTTTCTCAATTTCATTTTTTTTTGGGAAAAGGGGTGATGATAGGGGCATATATTAGTAGGAAGGCTTCTTGGTATAAGGGGAATGGAATGATCATGAACACCATGGGAAGATGGGAATCCATGGGGAGTGGAAAATACTAACTGATGTTTAGAGAGGATGGATTGGAGGTATTGCGGCACAGATGGTGTATCAGTTGCTTGTATGTCATGGAGTTGGGAAATAACACCAGAATGACCTTTTTTGAGAAAATTTTCCATGTGATGGGAACTAATGATCTTGGGTGAACCAACGTTGATTCCTTGGAACTTATATTTTTGGCCCTCCTGGTTGAATTTCATGGTTAATTCCTTGAAATCCATGAGAATGGGACCCAAATTCCATAGCCAGTCTGCACCTAACACAATGTCACAACCGCCCATGTCGATAGAAAACATATGATATTTCAAGTGGTAGTCACCAATTTGGAGACACATTTTCACAATGCCCTCCACATTTCGTGGAGCCGCCATTGGCAATCATGATTTGGAAATTATTGACTGCATGGATATAGAAATGAGTTTCTTGGGAAATGCAGTGATGGATAAAATTATGGGTGATTCCACTATCAACAAGAATGATGACCTTCCCATGCTTGATGTAATCGATTATCTTGAGGGTTTGGGGAGTAGAGAAGCCAATGAGAGAAGTTAGGGAAATGACCAATTCTACTTTGGGAGAGTCTGAGGGGGGTTGATGTCAGTGGTTTCAGGTGACTCAGACACAAGGGGAGTTTCAACATCCTCTTCCAAAATATCCTCCGAGATGGCCATAATTTTTTTTTTTTCATTACACTTGTGGCTCGGAAAATATTTTTCATCACAATTATAACAAAGGCCTTTGAGTTGGCATTCAACCATTTCATCCCTAGTCAATTTTTGGATCTTTAGTGGAGCGGAGGGAGTAGTGGGATTTATTGGTTTAGTGTGAGGAATAAAGGAGGGTTTCCGGTTTTGAGAAGATACAACCTGTTGTGCTTCTTTAGCTCTTTTAGTATCCTACACCCAAATCTGAGGCCGAGCCATGAGGACATGGGCACGAATCTCATCCTTGAGGCCATTGATAAAANCAATGACATGAATGGGAAATTTGTCTGTAATGGTGAGTTTGTTGAGGGCACGAAAGTAAGGACACATGCACCAAGAACCTTATTTCTTCAGGACCATGACCACAAGAGAAGAGTACGAGCTCATACTAGGGTGGATAACACCTGCGTTAAGCAGTTCTTGAACCATTTTCTCAATTTCATTTTTTTTTGGGAAAAGGGGTGATGATAGGGACATATATTAGTAGGAAGGCTTCCTGGTATAAGGGGAATGGAATGATCATGAACACCACGGGAAGATGGGAATCCATGGCGAGTGGAAAATACCAACTGATGTTTATAGAGGATGGATTGGAGGTATTGCGGCACAGATGGTGTATAAGTTGCTTGTATGTCATGGAGTTGGGAAATAACACCAGAATGACCTTTTTTGAGAAAATTTTCCATGTGATGGGAACTAATGATCTTGGGTGAACCGACGTTGATGCCTTGGAACTTATATTTTTGGCCCTCGTGGTTGAATTTCATGGTTAATTCCTTGAAATCCATGACAATGGGACCCAAATTCCTTAGCCAGTCTGCACCTAACACAATGTCACAACCGCCCATGTCGATAGCAAACATATGATATTTCAGGTGGTAGTCACCAATTTGGAGACACATTTTCACAATGCCCTCCACATTTCGTGGAGCCGCCATTGGCAATCATGATTTGGAAATTATTGACTGCATGGATATAGAAATGAGTTTCTTGGGAAATGCAGTGATGGATAAAATTATGGGTGATTCCACTATCAACAAGAATGATGACCTTCCYATGCTTGATGTAATCGATTATCTTGAGGGTTTGGGGAGYAGAGAAGCCAATGAGAGAAGTTAGGGAAATGACCARTTCTACTTTGGGAGAGTCTGAGGGGGGTTGATKTCAGTGGTTTCAGGTGACTCAGACACAAGGGGAGTTTCAACATCCTCTTCCAAAATATCCTCCGAGATGGCCATAATTTTTTTTTTTTCATTACACTTGTGGCTCGGAAAATATTTTTCATCACAATTATAACAAAGGCCTTTGAGTTGGCATTCAACCATTTCATCCCTAGTCAATTTTTGGATCTTTAGTGGAGCGGAGGGAGTAGTGGGATTTATTGGTTTAGTGYGAGGAATAAAGGAGGGTTTCCGGTTTTGAGAAGATACAACCTGTTGTGCTTCTTTAGCTCTTTTAGTATCCTACACCCAAATCTGAGGCCGAGCCATGAGGACATGGGCACGAATCTCATCCTTGAGGCCATTGATAAAATATTCTTGGAAAAAGGCATCAGACATGCCCTCTGTCTGAAAATCCAGGTGCTCAAAAGTAGCTATAAAGTCTTCCACTATTCTTGATTGTTTCAACTTTGTCAAATGACCTAAATGGTTGGTGTCAGTGTCAAAGAGTTCTTAAATCTCTGCCACAAAGTGTGTCCAAGCAATATACCCTTGACGAGAAGTTTTTCTCCATTGCCACCATTTCCAACGTTCTTGATCTAGATGGAGAACACCATACCAAAGTTTGGCCAAGTCATCTGTAATGCAATATAAAGAGAAATAATGTTCCCTTTGGGTTACCAACTAGTGGGATCTGAGCTATCAAATTTGGTCGTATCCACCTATGGAAGGTGTAGGTCACGCTGAAAGTGATGGGGCTAAACATTATGGGAATGAGAGGAAGTTTCAACTTCGATATGTGGAGGTGGTTTAGATAAAGGGTTGTCTGCAGGTATATGCAGTTTGGTGCAAATCATTGAGATGACAGATTCAAGATGGGTAGTCATGTCTTGTTTGAGTTCCTCAATTGAGGAAGTGATGGAGGACTGTATGGTGGTATTGATGGCTGCAACATTGGCATTGAGTTGTTTCAGTTCTTGTTGGGTCTCTGTGAAATTATATTGCAAGTCATTGAAGCGAGCTTCCAAATCTTGACTATGGGTATGGGCCATGATGACGAGGGAGCTGAAACAGGGCAGGTGGGGTCAAAAATTTTGTTGAAAAATGATATGTATGAATGTGATAAGGGAGAAGAGATAAATCCAATGGAATAGGTACAAATAATGGTGCATTTTTTTTTACACTTGCGAAGTTATACTCCGGTCTGAAGAATACTGCAGTGATGAAATGCCCAAATGCTTAACTAGGAAGAAATGTGTAGTGATTTGGCAACCCGAACATAGTTTCATGACAATAGAGTTTGTTTGTTTTAATGTTTTTGTTTCCATCCCCAAGGGTTAGGTATTTAAGGGTTCTACAAACAAGGGTTTTCCATGTGCTATAGATCTCTAATATACGTGTGGGGTCCAACAATAGTACTCAACCCAATATCTTAGGGCACTAACTAAGGAGGCTAGATCGTGCCCTTATCTGTACTACCTGACTATCGAGGTACTAGAGAGTATATTCCCGAGTGTTGTTCTCGGGGGCACTATAGCATTCAGGTGACCCATCGGTTTATATAAAGAGGGATTCAGGAAATCTAGTCCGATCCATACACAGTTGTTTTCTGATGCGCTACCACTCGAGGGGGTACCAATAGGGGTTACAAGGGTGGCCAATAGATGCGCGCTTAAGTCCCACTTTTATTTCCTGCATGTATGAATCCCTCAACCATGGGTTTATGCATGTAACAACGGATCTCTGTAGCTTAAAGACGCTGGAATACGTCTCTACCCTAAAAAAAAATTAACCCACAATTTCTGCCGAGGAAAGTGCTCTGATACCACTTGTAATATGCCAGATATAAAAAGTATGCAGAAAAAAAATAAAATGCTAGAAATGGCAAATAAACAACAATATAACCAGAACAATCACCACAATAACACGGAAATGATATCAAAATAACACCAGAAAGAGCACTTTGATTCTAAGAGCAATGTTCACGGGCCTCTTCGAGGGGGAAACCTCCACTAGATCAGAGCACTATTACAATAATATCAAAGTTAGTGTTCTCATACCCGCGAATCCTATTTATACTAAATATGTCTATCAATAGAACCATCTAGAGGAGGATCCTTCTAGAGGCGGATGCTTCTATTAGGTCTTCTTACATTCAACTTATTCTACTTTATTGTAAGGCCTTATTAATATTGACCTTTATTACATTGGAATACATTGTTCTAACTAGGTCACTAACAAAGAGTACGCCTAGAATTGGCTGGGAGGTACCAATGAAGTGTCTGTGATTAGCAAGCGAAAGAAAAGGAAGGAGCACAAGACTTGAAGGGCATCTTCATTACACAACTTTCATTGGTCCTGGTATTTTTATATTCTGAATTTATTTATATTACGAGTGTATTAGTACAATAGATTGATAGAGTCATTGTAGAATCATTGGAAATTATGAATGCCAAGTGTTACGTTTGCTTCCAAATGAATAATAGCTATAGTGTTATATTTTAAATCTTCACTGTAAATTTCAGACGTTTTCAGAACTCTAATTGAGAGGCTTGATCCTCATTGTATAATGTGAATTTATATTGCATATAGTCTATGCTTAAAGTATGTATTTTCAACCATATTTGAAATATGTTTGATAAGAGTTTTTAGTTGAGATTATGTTAGGAAATTTAACAATGCATTGTTCGCTGGTTAATTAAGGATTTAGTTCCAATTTGTATCATGAGTTTCTTTGATAAAATTATTTCGAAAGCCTAATTTAATTAATATAGTAGATCCTCTGTTGATTTTATGAAAAATCAATTCCGTTTGTAAATCAAACCTTTGTTGATTTACATTTAAATCCTAATTCAATTCTTATATTGGGATCTCTGTCGAATTATATCCTGGATTCGAAACCTTGTATCTTTTTCCTGTTAACGCTTATGTCAATTCAAATTCGTTGTATTAAGGAGCTCTATGAAATGTTTTCAAATATGAACTTTATATCGTGTTTTTCTCTGTCAGATTTGTTGTTTAACCTGAAGTACTGGTAGCAAGAATGTCTGTTTTATTTTGAAGTTAAGTCCATAGTTTTTAGAACCAAGGGAAGCTTGTTGAAGTCTCTAGAGTTGACTTTTAACCTGTAATGCATTAACCATTTTTCCTTGACAAAGTCACGCATGTGACCACGGGTTAGAACCTAGCGTTATCCAAAAAAGGTGCTATTTGGAGCTCCGAGACTCTGGTGCTCCGAAGGTTGTCAACTTTAACACTTCTTTCCACCTGAAGTGATTATTGGCTGAATTCGTTCATAAAGCGAATTTGACCGAAAGTTGTAGGTTAACCCTAAACTTTTACTTACCTTCGTCGACAATTATAGATTTAATCTAATAGATAGTGAATATTCTCCTCACGTGAGAATCTACGGTGGAGATCCACTCTGGAACTCTGAGTTTCATGGTTTTTCCCCGATTTCACAACTTGAGACTCTTTCATATGGATCATCGAACCTTTGATGGGCTCAGAGATCTGAAGGATTACACTCCTCTAAGATCAATGGTTGTCGTCCACTCCAAAATTTGAGATTCCAGGAGTTTCTCACCTTTTTGAAACAACGACTCCATTTTTTTGAAGTACTGAATCCCGAACAACTCGGAGATTAATGGTTCCCACACCTTGCTTCGATCTACGGCTAGAAGAAACTCCAAGGCTCCGGGCTTCATAATTTTATGTTTGTACAACTCACGTTACCTCCAAGCTAGTGAAGGTTGAACCCACAGATCTGACGATCCTTTATTAACCGTATAAAATGGTCAAGATTATATTCCAGGATCAGGGAGTTCGAGAATTTTCTCACCAAAGAAACTTTCACCCACCACCTCCTGAACAACCAAATTCAAAATACTTAGAATATATTGACACATGTACCCAGTGTTTGATGGTAAGTATTTACTCCAGACTTCGGGACTCTGAGAGTTACTTAACCTTTAGCTTCATGACTCTAATTCTACCAGAGTACCGAATTACCGAACCTCTGAAGAATGAAGGCTCATAGATCTAATGGCCTATAATCGATCACCATATCTACGACTTTCCTTCACTCTAGGACTTTGGAGATTCAAGTTTTTTTAGATCTTAGATAGTTAGGAATCAAACACACTGAATTTCCAAACTCTTATGGATCCAATGAATAGTATTCGCCCACCGATCTATGGTCTAGATTCACTCTACGACTCTGGGCTTTGAGGCTCAATTAATACAAACAACTATAATCAGCCAAAGTAATGAATCTATAAGTTCTTAGGGTTTAACGAGAGTGCTTGTCCTGTTTGATCTAACATTTAAGGTATTTTGACTCCTCCCGATTAGATCTCATCCACTCAAACGTAAAAATAGGAAATTATCCTCCTGGAGACTTACCCTCACTTTCCCTCATGGAGATTCATCATGAAGAGGAATCCTTTCTCTGGTGCACATGGTCTATTCCCTCCCGAGATATAAACTTTAAGAGGTCTCCTACTCACTTAATGCGATTACTGTATGTAGTTTCATTGTCTCTCCCGAGATTTTTACTTCAAAATGTCCTTGTGCGCACCTCTTTCTTTGGCACTGGGCATGCCTTGTTCTGTGACTCCAAGAAGAGAAATTTGTATCCGAAAACAAAATTGAATTCTCATTTCTAGAAACTAACATTACACAGACATGAATTTTACTTATCACAGTATCTTTGATTTAGAAAGTACACATAATTTTTAGAGTCTCCTCTCGATGGTTTATATTTTCTCTTTCAAATTTTTACATATATCTGTTATGCTAACTCATAATGTGTGCTTACTTGATTTGTGCATTAGAGGGTTTTCCAATTTTAATGAATGACTGATGCATGTATTTCCTTGGGAAAAGAGAGACATATGTTAAATGGTGACTTGTAATTAATTGATGAAATTCACAAGGATATGGCTTATTATCTAGATGATGGTTAGTTATGGTTTTTATAACATTTAAGGGAAGGAAAACTTGACTAGTAATTGGGATTTTAATGATTTAAATTGTGTTATGATTTGGTACTTTACTAATATTGATCCTGAGTCTAGATTTGAGTTTGGATAAGGGAATTAGATGCTTCCTTGTTCCTCAAAACAATCACCATTATTGAGACCTTAAGTGGTCAAAATCAAGCGGATGAATCCTGGACTTGAGCATTGATTATATGTCTTGGAGGTCCTAACCTTGAAGGTAGATTGGATGGGTAGTGTTATCACAGAAATTTCGTTCACACATGGCGAAAATAACTCAACATCGTCAAAACAGGAATGAAGTCATTCATGCCACATGATTAATTCCAAAACATTGCAAAAGGGTCAAAAACTATACAAAGTAACCAAAAATTGAAGGGCGCTTTACAGAATCTGGGTGCGCACGCATATGCGCGTAAAATCAACGTACAATGTGTGCATGCACGCACGATGTGCCGTTGTTGGGCGAAAAACCCGTGCACCTGCTAAACGACGCATTTATTGAAATTGGTCGGCCTCCCAATCACTAATGGATCAGCTCCCAAGTCGATTTGACATCAAATCTGAGCTGAATCCGCATGGTAGGCTGGTCAAAGATCTAATTGAGCCCTAAAGAGCCCCTTTTCACACCTCAAAGGA